>JADBJO010003211.1:227500-237500 GCA_016801955.1 Conus betulinus
GCCGACGGCACACACACAAAGCCACTCCTGTTACACCCAATTCGTATCACTGAAACGGTGGAGAAACTCCGTGGTGCATTCCCTGTGATGTATCATCCACTACAAAACATGTTCTTATAGAGGGTTGGGGCTTGCAGGGTTCTTATAGAGGGTTGGGACTTGCAGGGTTCTTGTAGAGGGTTGGGACTTGCAGGTTCTTGTACAGTGTTGGGACTTGCAGGGTTCTTATAGAGGGTTGGGACTTGCAGGGTCCTTGTAGAGTGTTGGGACTTGCAGGGTTCTTGTACAGTGCTAGGACTTGCAGGTTCTTGTAGAGTGTTAGGACTTGCAGGGTTCTTGTACAGTGTTAGGACTTGCAGGATTCTCTTGTAGAGAGTTGGGACTTGCAGGGTTCTTATAGAGGGTTGGGACTTGCAGGGTTCTTGTAGAGGGTTGGGACTTGCAGGGTTCTTGTAGAGTGTTGGAACTTGCAGGGTTCTTGTAGAGTGTTGGGACTTGCAGGGTTCTTGTACAGTGCTAGGACTTGCAGGATTCTTGTAGAGTGTTGGGACTTGCAGGGTTCTTGTACAGTGCTAGGACTTGCAGGATTCTTGTAGAGTGTTGGAACTTGCAGGGTTCTTGTAGAGTGTTGGGACTTGCAGGAGTGTTGGGACTTGCAGGGTTCTTGTAGAGTGTTGGACTTGCAGGGTTCTTGTAGGGTGGGACTTGCAGGGTTCTTGTAGAGTGTTGGGACTTGCAGGGTTCTTGTAGAGTGTTGGGACTTGCAGGGTTCTTGTAGAGTGTTCGGGACTTGCACTTATAGAGTGCTGGGACTTGCAGGGTTCTACAGAGTGTTGGGACTTGCAGGATGCCAGATTAAAACACATGACGGCAGACTCAATGAAAATTATCTCCAGATACGTCCAACACTGATGTGAGTTTTGATTTTTAGGGAGAGATCAACATTTATCGTTGAAGATCTTCAGCAATGTTAGCGTATTCTTAGAAACTGTTTCATAACGACTTGACGTGTTTTTTTTTATTTTTTTAATGTCTGTGTAAAGGGTGACTGTAACGAGATGGGAGCCCTTTGCGGTCGGCTGGGCGACAAAACAATATGAATTAATCATAGTAGGAACGATTCAGGCTACAGAGTGAGGCAGATTCTGATGAATTCTTGCTTTAATTTGGACACAATACCAGTTTGTGCTTGACTGAGTAAAAAAAACAAAACATGAAAGCAATTTATGCTCGACAGTGTAAATTGGTTTTATAATAATTTAACACATTGTAAACGTTACATGTATGTCAACGTTACTTTATAATTTAACACATTGTAAACGTTACATGCATGACGACGTTACTTCATGATTTAACACATTGTAAACGTTACATGCATGTTGACGTTACTTTATGATTTAACACATTGTAAACGTTACATGCATGTCGATCTTACTTCATGATTTGACACATTGTAAACGTTACAAGCATGTCGACGTTACTTACTGATTTTAACACAGTGTAAACGTTACATGCATGTCGACGTTACTTACTGATTTAACACTTTGTAAACGTTACATGCATGTCGACGTTTACTTCATGATTTAACACAGTGTAAACGTTACATGCATGTCGACGTCACTTCATGATTTAACACAGTGTAAACGTTACATGCATGTCGACGTTACTTCATGATTTAACACATTGCAAACGTTACATGCAAAGTCGACGTTACTTCATGATTTGACACATTGTAAACGTTACATGCATGTCGACGTTACTTCATGATTTTAACACATTGTAAAACGTTACATGCATGTCGACGTTACCAGCCCAATTCGTCTGAGAACAGAGACATATATACCGTCAACATTAAGCACAAAATATGAGGTGGTGGTGGTTGTTGTTGTTGTTGTTGTTTTTTAACTCTTACAGCCGCTGACATAACCCTGTGATCCAATTTCAATGCAGACTTATTCCACAGAGACAAATCATCAAACAATTACCATGTTAGCTAAATGTTGTCGGATAGGATTTTTTTTTTTTTTTGCGTGTTTTTCCCTTACAGCGAAGTCTTCTTTTTAAAAAACAAGTAAAGAAAACCTTGATTCATGGAAAATTTGAGTATTTTGACCTGATCTTGTTGTAACGACTGCAAACATAGATTTCTGTGATATTGATATATGCAGATTACGTCCGTAATTGTTTCTGAGAAAGAATCCTTCTCTCTCTCTCTACACACACACACACACACACACACACACACACACACACACACACATATATATATATATATATATATATATATATATATATATACATATATATATATATATATATCATATACCACGGTGAGTCAACAAATTTCCTCTTCGCTAAACTGGAACTCTTACCATAGCTCGGGGTAAAAAACAACAACAACAAAAATCTTCAGCAGTCTTTTTCTGGCAGTTTGTTGCTGTTGTTGTTGTTGTTGTTGTTGTTGTTGTTTTTCCGCCATAAACTTATAGAACATTTGCAAAAAAGCAGCAAAAGGCAAGATCGCATCCGCAAGTGCGAGTCTAATTACTCGTGCCATTCATTAGGAACTCCAGAATACGTTCTCAAATCGTTTGGAATGCATTCTGTTGCGTGTTACGCCATAGATGATGCAAAAGCAAAGCGAAAAATGTTAAAAAGGATGGCTGTACACACACACACACACACAACACACACACACTCTCTCTACACTCACTCTCTCTCTCTCTCTCTCTCTCTCTCTCTCTCTCTCTCTCAGTCCAGTAAATGCAGTCGACCACTTTTGTTCAAAATGTGACGCCCAATCTCCGCAAACATGTCACTGCCCTTTTTCAAACTGTCAGGGGAGACAAATGACGTTTCCGGATCCGGTCTGGTCACGTGCACAACCAGCGTGTCGGTCCTCCAGTTGAAAGGTACGGTTAGTCGTTGGTCGCCGACATTTCGCCGAAATCCCGGCTCCCACGAAGGATGGCAGATCCCAAAGTCACACATCACCTGGAAGAACAGAGATTTAACCAACCGTAAACACACCTTAAAAAGTGTGTGTTTAATGACTGCGTCAAACAACGTGGACAAACGAATCACATGACGAAACAAGAAGTGTTCCGACCTCTCAGGTCGTCTTCAGCCAAGATAAACAAACACTCAGGAAGACCTAAGAGGTCGAAACACGTCGTGTTTTGTCCTGTGATTCTGTTTGTCTTTTCACGTTGTTTGGCAGAAGTTGTTGTAAATTCTTTTTTTAAGATTTGTTTAGATTTTCACCTGCAGTCGTCTCTCTTTGCAACTCACCGTGTAAACACGGAGGGAAAACCTGAACTTTTCCTATCATATCAAAACCTTCTGTGATGCACTTGGTTATGGTGTGTTTGTCCGCGCGACAATGTTCATGTCTAAAAAGGCTGAGGCCCAGTCTTTGAGTGCTGCGTTACTTGGGTTTGTATATATATATATATATTTTTTTTTTTTTTTTGTTGTTGTTGTTGTTGTTGCTGAACGTATGTATCAGAATCTGGTATATGAACATGCTTGCGATATACATACATACATACACACACACACATACATATATATATATATATATATATATATATATATATATATATATATATATGTATATATAGATATCATACACAAGAAAACAAAACAAACACTTTTCCGGACTGCAAATATTTCGGCGATTGCCTTTATCGAATTTTATTGACAGTGACGCATTGCAGAGACTCGTCATCAGTATAATGACGTATTTCTATAAACCCTACAATGACGTCAGGCTCACAATGATAACCACGTTTCGCAAATTTTCATTTTTTTTCTAAGGCTGGGAGGAGGAAAAAAAAAAAAAAAAAAGGAAAGAAAATTCAGGGGGGTGTCAGGCCCCTCACCATCACCCCCAACCCACCCAGCCCCCCAGATCACCCAACTCCATACACCCATCCAACTCCCCATCTCACCCCACGCCCATTCACTCATTCACCCACACATACCAAGATCACCCACCCCCATCCTAGCCCCCCCCAAGTCCCGAATCCCCCTCCCCCCCCCACCCCACCTCACACACACACCCATGGACCCCCTAATTATTTGTATCCCCCAATCCCCAGGGACCAGCACCCAAGACCCTAAACTCCCCCACCCCCTATAATATATATCAGGGCAGCTGCATTATTATTTTGTACAACTTCATATAAGAACTTCATATAAGAACATGTCTAAAACTTCCATTCAACCCACCCCGCACATGCGCACTCAAACACACACACACACACACACACACACACACACACACACACTCTCTCTCTCTCTCTCTCTCTCTCTCTCTCATCTCTCGCTCTATCGCTATTTATCTATCTATTTATCTCTCGCACACACTCCTCCCCCAGGCGCGCGCGCGCGGACACACACACACACACACACACACACACACACACACACACACACCACACACACACACACACATATACACACACACACACACACACACACACACACACAGACACACACTTCGCACACATGGGACACACACATGCGCGCGCGCGCACGCACGCACGCACGCACGCACGCACATCCACATCATGTAATGGATAGACCCCTTCTGCCACATTCACCCCAACCCCCAGCCTCACACTATCTCTATACATAAGCTATAAAAGCAGTGAATGATTAGACATGCTTGAAGACTCTTGAGTAATATTCACAGTTTATTCCTTGTGATGCTAAAGTCTTGGAAGGCATCATGAGCGTGTGTGGTCTGTGTGTGTGTGTGTGTGTGTGTGTGTGTGTGTGTGTGTGTGTGTGTGTGTGTGCTCTGGGAGGGTGGTGGGGGCGGAGGGGTGTGCATTTGGTGGGGTTTGAACTATTAGTCACTCTAAAGTTTCGACCCTGTTGATTTATTTTAGGCTGTGATTGTCCATTTTGATCTGTACAAACGGACAGACGTCGGTTTTGGCCGTGCTCTCTTCTTTCCTTCTCTCACTGTGTCTTTCTTCTGTCTCTCCACATTCCCTGGTCTTCTTTAGCCTATGTAACCTTTCTGAGAGAACACATCGCTTTTAACCTCAGATACTTCTTAGATACGTTAGTTTTATTAGTGATTGACATTCATCCGTTGGGGTTTCTCAGATCATTATTCCTGATAATTCCCGCGCGTTTGCTTTTAATTAGACGGTTTAAATAGGATATTATTAATAATGTTATGTTTTAGATTTATGCCTAGACTTTATACCTACATCATGTTATTCTTTGCAGCTAGCTATTTTTTTATGACGGTGGTGAGAGTGAGTGAGGAGGAGGAGGCGGAAATTCTCTCGGTTGATTTGATTTATTACATGATAGCTGCAGTAACTCTATATATGTGTGTTATACTTGTTATACTTATTTTTTGTATTTGTATTCATATCATGACAGTATTGATTGCGTATCATGCCTTTTATGTCTAATATTTATGTCTTATTATGTCTAATTATTCCTGCCTTTATAGCTTATGTATAGAGATAGTGTGAGGTTGGGGGTTGGGGGGTGAATGTGGCAGAAGGGGTCTATCCATTACATGATGTGGATGTGTGTGCGTGCGTGCGAGCGTGCGCGCGCGCGCGTGTGTGTGTCCATGTGTGTGTGTGTGTGTGTGTGTGTGTGTGTGTGTGTGTGTGTGTGTGTGTGTGTGTGTGTGTGTGTGTGTGTGTGAACGCGCGCGCGCCTGGGGGAGAAGTGTATGCGAGAGATAGAGAGAGAAAGAGAGAGAGAGAGAGAGAGAGAGTGTGTGTGTGTGTGTGTGTGTGTGTGTGTGTGTGTGTGTGTGTGTGTGTGTGTGTGTGTGTGTGTGTGTGTGTGTGTGAGTGCGCACGTGCGGGGTTGAATGGAAAGTTTTAGACATGTTCTTATATGAAGTTCTTATATGAAGTTGTACAGACTAATAATGCAGCTGCCCTGAGAAAGCTCGTGTGAGCGAAAATTTGGCAAATAAAAGTGGCAAGAGATGAACAACAAAGATTGTATTGACTTTTTTATTGTGCACATTCGTGTTCCATCTTTGTGTGGTTCGAGGAGGAGGACTGGGAGACCAGAGGCTTTTGTAAACATTTTATATATATCTATAAATATATAAGTGTATATATATGTATATATATATATATATATATATATATATATATATATGTATATATATATATATATATGTGTGTGTGTGTGTGTGTGTGTGTGTGTGTGTGTGTGTGTGTGTGTGTGTGTGTGTGTGTGTGTGTGTGTGTGTGTGTAAATAAGCATACGTATTGGTGCGTGCACATGTTACGTATATGTTTGTGTATACTTATGGTCTGACATGTATAATCATAAAGGTGTGAGCAATTCAAAATTTTTTTTGAATCAAGCCTTGATTAATGTTTTAGAAATATAATGTTTACATGTTCTTTCATAAGCTGTTTTTATCTTCCTTCCTTCATTCCTTCATCTGTTTATCATCATCATCATCATCATCATCATCATCATAATTAATACCATCTCCATCATAAACAGAAGCAACAACAGCATTGTCTAAGAAGTCAGATTTCGCGTCAGTACAAAACCAGCCAACCAACAAGAGAAACAATGACAAAAAAAAAAGTCTTAAACAGAGTATTTTTTTTTTGTTGCAAAATATGATCTGACGGTTACAGCCTTACCCCCCACCCCTCCATCCCTCCCCTCTTCACTCTCTACAAATCCAGACCCCTCGCGAGACAGAATCCAGGAGGAAGACTCGGTTCCTACTCATTTGGTCTGCTCTTATCAGTTTTATTTTCTGAAAGAGAGAGAGGGAGGGGGGGGGGGGGGGGCGGAGGGGGCGGGGGAATGGACTTGTAGGGGGAGGAAGGGGGTGTGAGCTGTAGCGGGTGGGGGAATGGGGCAATGGGGAAGGCAAAGAAGGGATGCAGGGGGGGGGGGGGGGGGGGGAGAAGGGGTGTGTGGTTGGGGGGGTGGGGTACGAGTCGGAGCGGCCGAACATATTGTGCTCGTCCATCGAATCATGTGTGTGTGTGTGTGTGTGTGTGTGTGTGTGTGTGTGTGTGTGTGTGTGTGTGTGTGTGTGTGTGTGTGTGTGTGTGTGTGTGCGCGCGCGCGCGCGCGCGCGCAGTGTATACGGCCAATACAACGTCCACAATGTTTGCTGGTGACTTGCGTATTTCTAGAACGATTCCTTCCCCTCTTCTTATTTCTTTTGTTTTCCAAGAATACCCTCGTTCTGGCACCTCCAGAGACGGAAGGTCGGGGAGGGTGGTGGTGGAGGTGGTGGTGAAAAAAAAAAAACAAAACTCCCCTGAAAACACTTCCCTCATCCTCCCCACCTTCCCCCCCCCCCCCCCCCCATCCCACACCTGAAAAGTATCACATCACCTGCAACGGCCTGTAGAAGAGCAGCTGGTCAGGATGTCTCTCATACGTCCTGTACGACATCAACACAGCGTTCCAGAGGAAGAAGTTCTCATCCACGTAATAGCGATGTGAGGCCAGATTGTACCTCAGCCAGGGTGCGTGCCGCTTCGCCAGTAACACCCCGGTTGATGCCGTCTGGGAACTCGCCGTAAGCCCCCCAGTCGGAGGTGGCCACGCACGGGTAGTCTAGCAGCCAGTCAGGAACTCGCATCGTCCACATGGCCTCGAAGTCGTGGTAGGCTCCCCCGTATTGGTGCAGAATGGCGTACCTGGAATTGGGGGGATCAGTAGTAGGAGGGGAGGTTAGTTTCATTCACGGAGGATGAACGGTCCACACTCTCACTTCTGATGATAACAACACGAAAAGGGGATAAACATCTCAGGATAATCATCTCAGGATAATCACCGTCAGGCTAACCATCTCAGATGGTCATAATTAGGATGGCCATCTCATCATGTCAGGATAATCACCTCTTGATAACCATCTCCGGATAATCACCTCAGGATAATCACCTCATCGCCTCAGGATAATCGTCGCAGGATAATCATCTAAAGATGATCACCTCCATATAACCATCTCCGGGTGATCATATCACCTCAGGGTAATCACCTCAGTATAGTCACCTCAGCATAATCATCTCAGGATAACCATTTCATCGCAGGACAATCATCTCAGGACAATCATCTCTCCTCAGGACAATCTCAGGACAATCATCTCACCTCAGGACAATCACCTCGGGACAATCATCTCAGGACCATCATCTCATCTCAGGATAATCATCTCTGGACCAGTCATCTCATCTCAGGATAATCATCTCAAGACAATCATCTCACCTAAGGATAATCATCTCAGGAACGAAGAGCAGAAGGGGCCTGTACAGACAGGCTAATATCATCGACAAGAACAGCAAACACGTTCAAGTGGGCAGCGAAAATGGCAATTTTTTTTTTTTTTTTGAAAAGTGAGCGGCAGCTGGGGGATTCAAACGAGCAACACATGACTGAAAACCCCGTAGCTCTACCCACTGGGGCAAACTTGCGTGCTCCATCCTCCACGTCTGCCGGAGAGAAAGCGAGATGTGGGATTTTGTGGCATGGAGATGCGTGTGCTAAAATACATGTACGTGGGAGGATATGACATACAAGTCTCTCTCTCTCTCTCTCTCTCTCTCTCTCTCTCTCTCTCTCTGATCTCTCGATACTCTCTGCACTCGCCCACTCTCTGTCTCTCTTTTTCTTACTTTTTTTCCCTTTCTCTCTCTTTCTCATTTCTCTCTCTCTTTCTATCTTTCTCTAATGCTCTCTCCCTCCATCCCTCCCTCTCTCTATCTGTCCCCTCTTTCTCTCAGAACACAATTTGTCTTTAGCAATAGCAACTTCTCATCTACAAAGATTACAAAATTTGGAGTGCCCCAAGGTTCTGTTCTAGGGCTGCTTCTATTATTTTTTTTTGTTTACAAATGATCTCCCACAATCAATTTCACATCCGGATATCGTGTGTGACCTTCTAGCTGATGACACTCTCCTTCATTTCAGCGCAGTTGACTTATCGATGTCTGGGAGTGGTGTGATTAGAATTCCATGATAGTTCATCTGAAGAAGACAAAAAGCATGGCAATCACTACTAGACACAAACACCAAACAGAAGAAACTCTCAGTCTCAGTCTACTATAGATGGCAACGCCATAGAACAAGTGCATAAGCACCGAGTCATGGGACTGATGGTGGACGAGGAACCGAAGTGGCAGTCCACATTGAATCTGTCATTAACAAGCTGGCTCGCAGTCTCTTCATGCTTAAAACAACTGAAGCCTGTCATAGATAACAAACGCACGAAAAATGTTTTTCCATGGCTCACTGTCTCTCTCACATCAACTGTGCATCTGTACTCCGGGACTGTGCAGCAAAAAAAAATTCACCATAGAAACAAGGCTCAGTGTACAGAAGAGCTGCAAAGATAATTCTGCCAGACTTCCCAATCAACCTCCGAAAAAGCAGGCTATATTAAATATACTGCCGCTGCAAACACAACTAGATTTCAACAAAGCTGCACTTATGTATAAAGTACTGAATTATCAGGCCCCACGATACCTCAGAGATTTACTTAGTAAGACCTCATGTCGATAGGGGTCTAACAACTAGATTCTACCACGTACTCGGATCGACAAGTTCAAGACTTTTCAGGTCCAGCCGTTTGGAACTCTCTTCCCCCAAGCTGGAATTGTGCCGTTCACTGCATACCTTCAAAAAAGACCTTCGAAAATATTTCACAGACTGATTGACGTCGACTACACTGTCTTATAGATGTGTTTTGCAGCAATCACTTACATCATCAGCAGTTACAGATGTGCACATTGTTACAGTACCAGTTACGTCAATAAATTTACAGCAATACTTATATCATCAGCAATTACAGATGTGCACATTACAGTACTGTTACGTCAATAAATTTACAGCAATTACTTATATCATCAGCAATTACAGATGTGTACGTTGTCCAGTACTAGTTATGTCCATAAATGTGACCACTTACTGTCCTCCTTACTCAGTGAGGAAAACTGCTTCTCTTAGAATACTGTATATTGTTTCATAC
>JADBJO010003212.1:0-2500 GCA_016801955.1 Conus betulinus
TAAGAATGTGATTATGACAAGATGAAACCGCCGATTTGACCCCTCATTGTCAGCTAGGCTACAAAGAGGAACTCAATAGATATTAGGATTTGTATTACGATTTATTATGAATTTATTATGAATGTGTGAACATCTCCGCGCACTGTCTTCTTTCTGCGCACATGTAATTGTATGAAATACGGGGGGGAGGGGGGGGGGGGGGGGGGGGGGGTGGGGGGGTCTGGCTTTTCTAGACATTTAATACACAGCCACGCATGTATAGTTTTAGAAAGCTACTTTCCTATGGGAATGTGTCCAAATTCTAAACGTCGTTTCAGTTTCTGTAAACTTTTGATTATAGTTAAGGGGTGAAAGTGTTTCAGATTACATGTAAACCAGATCGCTAAAATGCTTTGTGTAGAGGGATTTCCACATATTTAAACAGGAATAGCTTACCCTACAAACATTTTTTAACAATTAGCCAAACGGCACAAATGAAAGTCCATCACCATTGTTAAAAAAAAATAATAAATTAATAAAATAAAAAATAAAACAATGCTCTCATTACAAGTAAGCATGTTGTTATGCGTCCAGTATAAATGCATACAAAATATATACTGGTATAAAGTAATAATGATACAAGTGTTCTGTTTAATGATACAAGTGTCCTGTTTCCATGTGTAATGCTTGGTTTACCAAAGGAGTGAGACATAGGAGGACCAACATTAATTCCAAACATCATAAGCATGCCTGAAGGCGTACAAACTGCATAAATTTAGAACACTATAATTGTCTATACGCCTCGTAGATGTCTAAAACTTTGACCTATAGATACAGGCATCAGACGTTTTTTGTTTGTTTGCGTCTGTTTGTGGTTTAAATTTGCTATGAGTGAGATTACCAGAACAGGAGGTCTGTTTTTAAATGACTTTTGCATAACATTTATGTATATAGGTAAAAACTTTTTTAAAAAGAGGGTAAAAACTGAAAAATACATAAAACCCCCCAAAAATGCGTACAGAAGAAGCTATGCAATGGCATATTGGATTTCAAGAATCAAACGGACATGAGATGTGTAAGAATAATAACGTGTGGCATAAACAGCGTCCGTAACAGTAAGCATATGTACAAGTGACGTCCTTTTTTATTTTAAAGAGGGGAATCAGCTCGGGCCTGGATTCTTTTTACTTCTGTTTTAATCAAAGTGAGTTTTTCGATGACAGATTTCATCAATTTACTTTATCATCGGGGTCAAAATCTGTCAGAAGTTTGCGCTTCTAAGAAGGAAACTATATTCACTAAAATGTATAAGGTATACTTAGAAAAATAAAAAATAAAAAAAAAAGGATGGCACGACACATGTGACAGTCTTCCATGTTTTAGGTAAAATTAATTTGTTGCGACACCCACTTCCCTCCTACATTTCTCAGTGTAATAATTCTGTGTAGGTAATAGACAAATTAGACAGACATATGGGGTAGGTAAGAAGGTGGGTTAGTGGACAGATAAAATAGACAGACACACAGATGTCTAGATATACAGACTTTCGTGATATAATACAAAAAAAAAAAGGTTTAGCACCGGCAAAAATTTGTAACGTGTCTCTTTTCGGTGAAAAGAATCAGGAAAAAAGTGAAAATTCCCTTCTGCTCAATAGTCTGTATTTCCAAAGTTTTCATCGTCAATACTGTCCAGAGGGTATAGTGTGCAGAGATGAATGCATTTAACGAATACCATCTCTACAAAGTGAACGGGATTATACTTATGCATCCCAAGTGATTGGAATAACAAAGTAACAAATTAGCGTCATGACCTGCTGTGTAGAAGGCGACATGTTCAGTCAATAAAAAAATCTGTTCAAGTAGCGGACAAAGACACTTTGTTGTTGACAATACAAATTGGCAAGTACAAATAAGTCCGACATGTTTTCAATAATGTGCAGTCTTCTAAAACACATCTTCAAGCTGAAAAAAAAATGATGGCAATCTCGTCAGTGAAAATCTGTCCAAACAGCGGACAAAGACACCTTGTTGTTAGCAAGCAGTCAATACAAATTGTCAAGTACAGATAAGTACCACATGTTTCCAATAATGTGCATTCTTCTTAAACACACCTTCAAGCTGAAAAAAAAAATTGAATGCATTCTCTCAAATACAAGCCGGAACTTTCCTGTCGTAGCTATCAGGAAACAAAAACGCGTCATTTAAAAATGTCCTCTCTCTAACGCTTTATAACTTGCTTTCACACACACACACACACACACACACACACGCACGCACGCACACAAAATGCCGCGCATAAACTGCTACTCGATTTCTTTGTGACCTTTATTGATTTGTTTTGTTTCTTCCATTCAGACAAAGTGACGGGAACAGTGGTTTGAATCAGGCAAACAAGGAGAGACATTGATTGGTGGCTTGAGGTTGGGTGATTTCAAAAAGATCCCTTAGGGTCAGATATCAGAATAATCGTAACAGCAAACATGGCTGGACTTCAGTGTTTCTTTGTAAACGTCGATCGT
>JADBJO010003212.1:5000-17500 GCA_016801955.1 Conus betulinus
CCTCCCCTGTGAAACGACTGTGTTGCAGCATCAACTCTGACGTACGACTGTGAACTCTCTGGACCCTAGCCAACCGTTCAGAAACGGTTCTTTTCAGTCTGGAACTGCAGCGTTCAAGTCGAAAAGAAATCACCCAACATTTATATGTTCACTGCAGGCATTGCCTGAGAAATAGAGTTTTTTATTTAATTAAGTCTAGATCCTCAAAACTAATGAAGGGTTAAAGCAGCATAGCTTTTCCGGCCACACGAGCAGCAGGCTATGACAGACTCCCTGTGTTCACCTCTTCTCCCGCTGCCCTAACACTCCTGTACTGCATGTGAACCGAATGTTGTGTCAGACCATGTACCGAGATGGTGTTTTTTTGTTTGTTTGTTTTGTTCTTGTTTTTTGTTTGTTTCTTTGTTTTTCTTTTTTTTTTACCGAGATGATGGTGACATGTACATGTTTCCTCTCTCTTTGAAAAAGCTGAATGGCGGCGTTTCCGCCTCAAGCACTGCAGTGGGAATCAAGGTCGTTTGTAATCTATTTTTAACATGGCAAATCCAGCCTGCTGTCTTATTACCGAAAGTGTGTATCACGGCCATTCTATAGGCAATGGGCGAGGAGGGGGAAGGGGGCCCACTTGTCGTGTCCAATCCCTCTCTCTAAGGACTTGGTGAGGGCGGGGGGGGGGGGGGGGGGGGGGGGCCGTAGCCGTAGGATTTTGTCCTTTTACTCGCAATCGCTTTCTAAACAAACGCCTGAGCCAGGTGTCAACCCGTCAGAACATCGTAGTTTAAGAAAAGCACAAAAACGTAAAAGAGATGTTCATTATTAAAATTTCATAGTGGGGGGCCCTTCCTCTTTGACTATGACTTAGATACATGTTTCCAACGTATCACTGAAAGACACTGGATGAAACAGCAGTGTGTGCCACAAGAAAAAAAGAAGTTGACAATTCCCCCCTTGAACCTTAGAAGACGAGTTAAGAAGAAAAGTGACAAATGAAGATGATCAAGATGATGTTCTGGAGCTTTTCATTTTTTTTACAAATCGAAGTGAGGCCCTGGAGGTGAGCACAATGAAAAAGAAAAAGAAAAAAAAAAAGAGAACAAAATGGCGAGGTACTGTTCAGTTCAGTTTAGTTCAGTGGTTATTTTAACGTCTGTTCCTCATCGATGATATGAGACGAAGCGAGGCACTGTTGCTACCTATATATACGACACTTAAGCAAAACAAATGTCATATCTGCCACCGAAACTGAATGTCAAAAAGAAAATAAAGCGTTAAATACCTGTACTTGTTGGGCGTGTGTGGGTCCTGAAGCAGTGTCGGCAAGACTGTCTTATGCGAGTAACACACACCAAAACTGCAAATACAATGCAAAACAAAAAGACACATAGTATTTTTTTTTTACAATTACGTCAAAACTTAAGTATACCAAACTGCGACTGAGAGATTAGGAGTAGTCATTTTGAAAGAAAAAGATAGATGGGTTCACAAACACGAGCCTCACTGCCTGAGTCAGATAGTGGGCTCTCACAAACCTCCGTGGTCATCTACGGTTTGACGACGAGATAGGAATGGACCGGACTCGGGCTGGAACAGCAGCATGGCAGCGCCTGTACGCCCATGACAGCTGCTGCAAGACATCACCCAAGAATGATGATCACGTCTCCTGGTGACCTACTACAACTGATCATTTACGCATAATTTATAAACGAATGTATCCAGTGCTTTTCTGTTATGTACATATTTTCAGGTAATAGACCTATTCCAGATGAAACTGACAGAAGAAGAAGAAGAAGAAGAATATAACGCCTGTCTTCCCATAGCAAATAGAGTTACCTTTTCTCAGTTTTATGCAACAAGGTCATGTCGCGAACTTGAGTACGCGCCATTTGTAAAGCAAACGCGACATCAAACCCAAGACGTTCAATCTGAACATATCGATCGATAATGTAATAGCAGGTGAAACTGAACTGTTTTTGTAACACCGAGTCGGCGCACTCCACACCCTTATTGTTATGTCCCCCCACCCCCTACGCCCCCCCCCCCACCCCCTCTCTCTCTCTCTCTGGTTGATCCGTTGGGCTGACTGTTGTTCGTTTTTTTTTTTTTTTAAATAAGAAAAAAACATAACACATGTCTTTCCACACCAACTGGAGCTACCTTCTCAGTATATGGGCCAAACAAACAAATCTAGAGAGTCAAATATATGACTTTAATCACGAGCTAGGAGAACGATGGATATCTCGACTGTCTCCATTGCAGGCGCAACGTTTCACACGCATGTTTTGGCTTTTTCTCTCTGTGATTGAACTGTCATACTGATTCATGTTAAGCTGACTGATACGGCACATTGCTTTGAGCGAGCCAACCAGCCACGTCCATCATATTGATACGGGAAGGTCATTTCACTGAAGACCAACTCTATCTAACGCTGATTATTCTTCATGCAGATTATCAAACATCGTCTGTTCCATCTCTGGATAGATACTGCAAATGACATTGAACGTTGAGCTGTTGATCAATATTGATTGCAAACAGACATTCAACGCTAAGATTTGGACAGAGCGAGCATAGTAGCATCCATTGTGTGTGAGTCTGATTACGGCCTGAAAACCGTAACCCAGGCATATGAGAACAAGCATTTTAGTTCGCATTTCTTACAGAAGCGTGAGAAAATGAGTTTCAGAAAGTACTCTGCACAAATACTGGCATGCGTGGATTTCTCCTTCTGCCTGAAAGACAGTTAAAGTGCCCTATTATTAATCCCTACGCTACATAATTCTTCAAGGTACAATGGATTGTGAGTGTCAAAGACACAGTTAGAGTGCCTTGTCATTATCCCTTCACTACACAGTTCTTCAAGGTACAATGGATTGTGAGTGTCAAAGACACAGTTAGAGTGCTTGTCATTAATCCCTACGCTACATAATTCTTCAAGGTACAATGGTTTGTGAGTGTCAAAGTACAGGGCAGAAGTACTGGTTTGCCGATATGAAGTGCTGGAGAAGAAAATGATGACACTTTTCAGTACAGCGTGGAACACGGATATGTGTGGATCTCTGTTGACCCCAGTGTTTACTTAGCCACCTGCACAACTCTTGATAGATGAAGCTGGTGAAGACGTAAGAGCATAGCTGTTCAAACGATGGTTTTATCTCCTGGATGGAGGGAAAACGATGTCCGCGACTGCATCATGGTGTAATCAGTATTTGTATCTCCTAGAAGGACATAACGTTGTAATGAAGAGACGACCACAATGACAGGATGATAGGAGTAAAGAAATGGCGCTGGTGGAGACGACTTGGATCAACCTGGGGGAAAACAAATGTACGAGGAGCGAGGGGGGGGGGGGGGGGGGGGGGGGGGGGGGGGCTTCAAGTAGGTTTTCAGGTTGCAGGTGGACTTTGGAATGAAAGAAAGATGGGAAAGGAAGGCTACTAAACTGAACTATCTCCCAGACTATGCGAACATTTCATGCAGGAAGTGTGGGTTGACAGTGAAGAGTACCGACCTGCGCAGTGCCTATAAAGAACAGCTGGTCAGGGGTGTAGTCCAGAACCGGAAGTTTGGGATCATCCTTCTTTGTCCTGGCCAGCATTTTCTTGTAAGCCTGAAAAATTAGACAGAGTGATGCATACTGACACTGTTTCCAGCGGGAGAGCTGAACGGATAAACCAAATTGTTCGAAATCCGTCGTTGGACCCAACAAGAAAACAATGACAGAAAGATGAATGTATGCGATACACATCATAGCAATTGCATACATGTATAATATCAGATGGAATTATGATTGACGCCAGTGCTGAACAGAATACTTGCATACGTTTTTTCTCTTACTAAAGTAGGCCTATGTGTGTTTCAGAGCTTTGCGATGCTGTTTCTTGTAAATCTTCACGTGGATGTTTTGACATAATACATATTTCGTCTTTAAACTATTTCAAGTGGATACATTCTTGCATATGTCCTGTGAACAATACTAATGGACTTGCCTGCACATCACCCACCAGAAGACTGTCCGAGCTCTAACATCAATATGTTCGAGAGGTTAAAGGAAATTTGCCGCATTCCGACCCCCACAATGTTCTGTTGTTTTTGCAGTTACAGCTCCACAAAAAGATAAGCCCATGATAAATCCAGTAACACAGAAATAAAATATCCCACTACTAATATGATCACACATGAAAAAAATCTCAAGGATAAAAAAATGATTACCGACTAACCATAGGCTCATTGGATTGTGTCAAAATGTCATTGTTACTGGAGATATCAGCTAATGATTCAACATTGTTTGGTAAAGGTAAAGGTTTAACTCATCATGCGCTGACTAAAATCTCTAACCTGCTGGATAGGTTTTGCCCTGTGACTTTTGATTTTGAAGAAGAAAATTATGTGCATAAAACTGCTCAGGTCTAAAAATCAGACGAAATGGAACACATGTGGAAAGGCCTTCATAGAATCTGCAATAGATGATAATGAATAATGTCATCTAAATCCCAGCACACAATACACAGATATTTAAACAGATCGGTACAGAACAAAGTATGCATAATGTTTTAACCTGTTAAGCAGTAAAAGCGAACAAAGAAAAGGCGTGCCAAAGGTAAAGTTTGCATAAAGCTGTTTTCTTCTTTTTTTTTTTTTCGTTTCCAGCATCCGAAAAAAAAAACCCTCTTAAGTCTGGAAGGATGTGAAAAAAGGTTACTCTCTGATTGTGTTCATGCCTTTATGCTGAAAACTTTAAAAATACAATCGAACTTCGGGTTTAAAAATTCAGACAAACATGTACATCTTGACGTCTTACTGGAATGCCCAGTGCGTGCCTGCACCCTGTGTGAACACGGCGGCAGGCTTCCAAGAGTGGTGCAGGATTGCTGCCAGCTGGTTTGTTCGGCAGTGGGGCACAGTACTTCTCTGGGTCCCACCCGCACCTTGGGGTATATCTTTTCCTTGTCCGCACCTTCAGGTGTATCTTGTTGTTGTCTGCCTTTCGACCGACTCCAGGGAAAAGCTCAGTGACGGTGAGGAAAGACACATTGCCTGCAGGGGAAGGCTCAGTGACGGTGAGGAAAGACACATTGCCTGCAGGGGAAGGCTCAGTGACGGTGAGGAAAGACACATTGCCTGCAGGGGAGGACTCAGTGATGGTGAGGAAAGACACATTGCCTGCAGGGAAAGGCTCAATGACGGTGAGGAAAGACACATTGCCTGCAGGGGAAGTCCTACTGACAAGCGGGATTCTCTTCAGAGAGGCACGTACTACCTCATGGCGAAAGCTTGGCCGTGTCTAGAGTTGTACTTTCTTCACCTGTCAGCGGAACAGCAACGAGTGAGGCTGCTGGATGAACACGGCAGTTCCTTGACGGTGGCGTTTTTCGCCAGTGGGCTCTGCAGTCACGGAATAGGGGTTGGTACACCAGGGAACGCTCCTGTGGAGGTTCTGTCGTGTTACATGCAGTGGCTATAACACAATGACATTCTGGTGGCCGGAATAGCTCAGTTGGCACACCGTTGGACTCGTAACCCTAAATAATCCTCAGGTTGCGGATTCGATTTACCACCAGGCTGTTTCCGTATACTGGTATTTTATCCGTCAGAGTTGGCATTGATTCTGATTCCATTTCCCGAAAAGTCCTTCGTATGAGGACGATTAACATTTTGCACACACTTTAAATCCTATCCTCAGCTTTCGGAAGAGAAGGCCAGTTTGGCCGTTGGGATGGATGACATGTGAGCAATCGGAAGAAAGGAGGAAAATGAGTGACTGATCTTGACTGAATGACACGAGTACAGCGCCAGCAGGCAGCTCTTCAATGAGCTCTACCCAGGAAGGCAGCCCGTTTCATAAACGAGACCGTAGATTGTAAAGTGCTTAGAGTTTGATCTATAACCAATGATAGGCGCTATGTTGATACTCTTAATCATCAACATTATCATCATCATCATCATCATCATCTAATCGGAATCATATGTCAACAGTAACACGCCCTCCGGGTTTCATGAAATTATATCGGAATGTGGTCAGCGCTTCTTAAAGTCAAAATTGTCACTGTTCCCATTTACATGGCTTAAGAAAGACTTCGACGTTGACCGAATGATGACATGCTTTTCACTTCATTTATTCGCTATAAATTAATTTGAAACCTTTGCCTAGTTCGTTTTTATGTACTGTATTCTTGTCCCCGTGAATGTGACAACATACAGAAAAAGAATCAATTGAGTTTAAGACATATCTTTGCAGATTCTCTCTCTCTCTCTCTCTCTCTCTCTCTCTCTCTCTCTCTCTCTCTCTCTCTCTCTCTCTCTCTCTCTCTCTCTCTCTCTCTCTGGAATGAGGATACTAACCAAGTAAGCCTCTTTCATGGCCCCGTTGTCGGCAATGTTTTCGCCCAGAGTGAGTCTGCCATCAATCTGCGGACAATCAGGAGGGCACAATATCAGGGTACACCAGCGAAAGTTTTTATCAGCTATGTATGATGTGTGTGTGTGTGTGTGTGTGTGTGTGTGTTTGTGTGTGTGTGTGTGTGTGTGTGTGTGTGTGTGTGTGTGTGTGTGTGTGTGTGTGTGTGTGTTTGCGCTCGCGCCCACGTGCTAATTTCAAACTGTGTCATTCATTAGAGACGGGGTCATTAAACAAACAAGAGAAATGGAAAATTACCTACTTTTGGATACCCCCCCCCCCCTCCCCTTTTCCTCCTTCCTGTTCTGCAAACTTTGTTGTGACAGTTTTGAGAAACACTTTTGCCAGGACTCCGGGATGCCTGCCTGTGCATTTCCCTCATTCTGACCTGTCCTGACACATGCTTTGTGCATCTCCCTCATTCTGACCTGTCCTGACACATGCTTTGTGCATTTCCCTCATTCTGACCTGTCCTGACACATGCTTTGTGCATTTCCCTCATTCTGACCTGTCCTGACACATGCTTTGTGCATTTCCCTCATTCTGACCTGTCCTGACACATGCTTTGTGCATTTCCCTCATTCTGACCTGTCCTGACACATGCTTTGTGCATTTCCCTCATTCTGACCTGTCCTGACACATGCTTTGTGCATTTCCCTCATTCTGACCTGTCCAGACACATGCTTTGTGCATTTCCCTCATTCTGACCTGTCCAGACACATGCTTTGTGCATTTCCCTCATTCTGACCTGTCCAGACACATGCTTTGTGCATTTCCCTCATTCTGACCTGTTCTGACAAATATTTCGTACATTTTCCTCATTCTCACCTGTCCTGAGAAATGTTTTGTACATGTTTCTCATTCTCACCTGTCCAGACAAATGTTTTGTACATTTCCTCATTCTCACCTGTCCAGACAAATGTTTTGTACATTTCCTCATTCTCACCTGTCCAGACAAATGATTTATACCTTTCTTCATTCTCACCTGTCCAGACAAATGTTTTGTACACTTTCCTCATTCTCACCTGTGCAGACAAATGTTTTGTACACTTTTCCATTCTCACCTGTGCAGACAAATGTTTTGTACATGTTTCTCACATACCTGTCAAGACAAATGTTTTGTACATTTTTCTCACTCTCACCTGTCCAAACAAATGTTTTGTACATTTTCCTCATTCCTACCTGTCCAAACACATGTTGTAGTACTACTGGGTCAAAAACCATCGCCTCAGACTATAAGAATATCCCACCAAAAACTGTGAGAGAGAGGGAACACCTCCCTCAATCAGTGTCTTAGGCTGACTTCTGATTCACACTTCGTTTCCGGTGACGAACTATGGGTTAGTTTCCTTTCTTTCCCCTGTCAGGAAAGTCGGTCCACCTCTACTCACAGTTGCAATCTTCATCCGTTGCGAATACTTTGGATAACTCTAGTCACTCCTACCACGTCCTCTGCATTAAAATGTTCAAATGCCTTTACCTTTACCTTGTGCCGGACATATTTCTTCTGAGAACGTCAAAATGGTCACGGAGACCGCCTCCTCTCTCCAATTGTTGTCGCTTCTGCCCACATATCGTTTTTCTTTCTTTCGTTCTGCGTATGCAGGCTGATGCCCCTGCAGACCCTCCCTCTACAGACAGGCAAGGGTTAATCCCATCTGCCCAACAAAGGGAGTGGAGTTTTGTGTGTACGACGTTTTTTTTATCCTGCTATTAAGGCAGCCATACTCCAGCTTCGGGGAAACGTTTCGTTCATTTCATCCATTTCCTCATCGTATTTCAATTTTGCTTCGTCGGCCGAACCTGGCGTTTGAATCTTTGTTTCTCTTTTGAAGCAGTTTTTGCGTTCAGACACTCACTCAACATGCCTTTCTTGCGCTGTGTGCACTACTTTCCAGCTGTGCAGCGTCTGTAATTCTTCAGCACTGAGACTCGGTGCCAAATTGCCGAATTCGACGCGAGAGTATATTTCTAGGTCTAGGGACCTGGATATTTTTCTCCGCCAGTATCTGTCCGTTGGTCAGCATCCGCTCCTATCTGGAACACCGTCTCGCGCAGGGTCTCAGGCTGCAATGGAAGCATGCCAGTGCTTAAGTCGTCTCTCTTCTCGCTGTTCTCCGCAGAGCAACTGAAAATATATACGGATGAGGTATGTTACGGTCTCACGCTGGGTCAGTCTCCCGATGCTCGGCAAGGCGCGGCACTGGGGTATGAGCATGCGGACTGGAACACCAGCTGAGGAGGCCACCGGGGCAGTGCAATCCTCGGGTCTGTATGCCTGGAAGGATCGGCCAGTCACAGGGCAGCAGAACATCTCTCTCTCTCTCTCTCTCTCTCTCTCTCTCTCTCTCTCTCTCTCTCTCTCTGAACTCGGGTATGTTCGGCAGGAGTCGGTAGCGAGGATGAGCTGCTTTATTTTTCTAAGAAGGCTTCTGTGCGATCCACGCTTCATCTTCTCCAGGAACTCCTCTGGTTCAAGCAGTCTACTCTGATGTCCAGCTGTCTTAACGCCCTCCTTCAAAGCATCAGGGCTGGCTCATTCTGCCTTAGGACCTCGTGTCTTACAGTAAATTCCAGAATCATTTGGTTCCACGGCAAATCTTGATGTCTCATGTCTGTCATGATCCCTTTTCAGGATTTTCTTCGCTCACGCCTCCACTTCTGGATGGAGGTTAGCGGCGTCTTTCTTCTATCTCCAAAAGCGAAAGAAAAATATGAAGATTGCTATGAACAATCTCTCCTAGTCTCTGTTTGCCTCTCCGAAAGAAGTGCACCTGATACTTGGCCTTACCTTTCGGGTTCATACCTCATTCCTTTAGGTAATCCGTCTGCGTTCCATCCAGTTGGCTATGAGCTATGTCTGGGTTCAGAGCACTGCCGAGCGAAACTGGACGCTTCCCAGCTGCTCCTCGCTCCTCGCTGCTGTCTGGCGTTGGTTGGATTTGATGTGGATGACGTCAGGAACTGCCCCCGTTCTCTATTCGGTTCTCCAGTTGTATCTAAACATCATCTGTTGGGTGCCCTTCTCTTTCCTCCTTTTAAGAAAGAGAATGTGGTCCGCTCTGGAGTTCTTAAAACACATCAATGTCTAGGCAATCAAGACCCCCACCTCTGATGGGAAAGAGTGTCTGTCTGCTCGGGTAATTTCACACTGCCTGCTGACAACTGGAACCAAATCCTTACAGACTCCTTGTCTCAGACCTCCAGGGTCACGTTCTGTTCATGTTTTGTCAGCCTCTCCAGATTGACTTCTTTGAGAGACCTATTCTGGGGGGAAACTGAATGGATTTACTCTCCAGACAAAATCATGTTCGCCACCATTGTTCGTTGTATTCAGAAATCGTTTAAATGTCTTAGTTAGATTTGGTAACTCTTCACACTGATCTCTCTGCCGTAAGGTGAAATCATCAGCTGCCGGGTTGTATGTCTTGCGTTTATCGTCCAGTGAGTATACCATTGACCTTCAAAATATGGGCATGCTTATTTTTTTTTTACCGACCAATCATATGCAGCCACCCATTCCAGCCGCAGTTAGTCCAAACATAAAAGGGACTATAATTCCCAGCCATCTATGTCAAGTACGGGAAACAACCTCTTGAATCAAATCAATCATTGTTCAACATTACAGCTAGGCAGACAATCAAACTACTGACGCATGTTCACATCCACATACTCATTCGATAGTATTAAAAATGTTCAACTAGTGATCACAAATGTGTCACCTGTGACGCTATGAATCAAAGACACTCAGCCTAAGGGCCGGGTTGGGTATAAAGACAGTGTGAGGGCCGGATTTAGAACTCTTCCCTCTGTTTGTTTTTTTCTATTCTTGCAGCTGGGTTAGGCCTATTGTCTAAAGCAACGGTCTTACCGAGGACTTGAGGCATTTGGATTGGCCAGTAGGTCTACGCTTGTTTCAGTGGTGATATATTTCCTTATATGGTTTGTTCTGCATATGCTAGGCGGGCCTTGTATGCATACGTGATATCACGTGCGGGGTTTGCTGTGTGCCCTTTTCGTCCTGCCCTTCTTCTTTAGCAAACGTTGTCAAAACAAAACGCGTGTGAACTGTTGTAACGATCAAAATGATCAACACACAAACAGGAGAGAGAGAGAGAGAGAGAGAGAGAGAGAGAGAGAGAGAGAGAGAGAGAGAGACAGAGACAGAGAGACAGAGAGAGACAGAGAGAGAGACAGAAACGGAGACAGACAGACAAACAAAGGGAGAGAAGAGAGAGAGACAGACAGACAGACAGACAGACAGACAGACAGAGACAGAAAGGGTGTGGGGTGGGGGAGAGAGTTGCCAGGGACGGAAGAAGAGGTGGGGGCGGGTGGGACTCACTGAGGGCGCGTGCACCTACCGACATGTTCACTTCAGGATAGTGGTACTTGCTGTACTGTCCCACCATGCACTCCCCTCGCTTCTCGAACTCCTGCAGATCCTCAGGCTGCCACCAGTTTTTGATGTTGCCAGTTTTGTCAAACAGGGCACCTGTGGATATGCATTCGTGACATGAGACTTCAATTCTCCAGGAACACTGCACTCTCACTCATGGCACCGAGTAGCCAGAAGACACACACACACACACACACACACACACACACACACACACACACACACACACACACACACACACACACACACACACACACACACACACACACACACACACACACACACACACACACACACACACACACACACACACACACTAAACACGCTTAATTGTCGCTAAATGCAAAACGAGTCGGCGAGTTTTGAAGAAATGTGTCTTCTTCAGTCATAAGAGATATAAATGCACAAAAATAATATGCATCTATCAGCAAGAGAATTGTGGATGGCTCTCCCATTGCAACGAACTTCGCTCCAGCTACCACTTGAGGGTGTACTGCCACAATCATATTACTACATTACGTTATGCCAGCTTGTAATGTCATATCTTCGCCATTTTTTTCCTTAGTTACGCTGCAGATGTGTGTGTGGTGTGTGTGTGTGTGTGTGTGTGTGTGTGTGTGTGTGTGTGTGTGTGTGTGTGTGTGTGTGTTTGCTGTCCCAACCTCTGCGCCACCTCAGAGGCAGTGCACCTGCGCCGCTCATTCCGACACCCCGTTCGCAGCCACGGCCCGGTCGGCCCCGCCGCAGCCCCGGCACCGGCAATCCACAGGGAGCAGTCAGTGTCAAGTCGTCAAGAGGCAACCCACCGGAGGAGACACTGCACTGCTGCCGAGTCACTTCGGCGGTGTTCAGTGGCGCCTGTTCTGATCTAACATACGCAGGACACCGCCTGCTAAGCCCCCCTACTGACGACAATAATTGCGTAGACGCGGAGCCAGCGTGAGTGAGCTCTCCCTCCGGAGGGCGCCACCACGTCCGTCCAACGACAGCCCCATGGACTCGCCGATACCGGTGACCCCGACGGAACCAAACCAAGACCATAGACGCGGAGAGGACATCGAAATTGAGGTCACCATGTGAGCAGGGCATGAAGGGCCACAGAATTTGAGACTTTTTTTTAATGCTGATCGATGGGAATGAGGATGATTAAGATGATGCTACGGATTTCCATTTCAGCCAGAGACTGCATGACAGGGCTTGTACTCTACGCTTCCTTTCATAATATATCCCGGCGTCAACCAGGCCCGAGATATACAGGCACCTGCAGTGTTGGTCAGGAAATTTGAGCAACAAACTCAGAAACGCATCCATTAAGTGGATGAAACTTGACTGTGTGGTCCCAGTCTTCCCAACTGAGTCCGCAGCAAACTCAACTCTGGGTAGGAGCCGGTCGGGGCAGAAAAACCCACATGACTCTGATGGGATTCGAACCCACGACCTCCCAGACGGGAGTGCAGATGTGTTTTTTGTCGACTATGTTATTGAATGGGATCTGTTTGGGGGGTTCTTTAAAATATACTCTGCCGTAGTAGTACTAAGAAAAGATATCACTGTCGGAATTTTGCTTGTAAGTCAATTTGATGCGAGACTCGTACATGCATGTGTGTGTACGCGAGTGTGTGTGTGTGTGTGTGTGTGTGTGTGTGTGTGTGTGTGTGTGTGTGTGTGTGCGCGCGTGCGTGCGTGCGTGCGTGCGTGCGTGCGTGCGGC
>JADBJO010003212.1:22500-37500 GCA_016801955.1 Conus betulinus
CCCTCTGCTGCCCCTTTTTTTTCCCATCTTGGGACGAGCCATGGCTGGGATTCGAACCCATGACCCTCTGGACATGCTCATTTTCCACTTAATGACTCGCGCACTAACCACTGAGCCACTGGGACACCTGATATTTGTAGGAAAGTTAAGCCTTATGAAGTTCACTTTTGTTCCTCCTTGACCAGATCCAGCAGCTGAAACACCTCTCTGCTGCTTCTGCCATTGCTTTCAGGGCTCTGGTTTTTCCTTCCCTGCAACTGAGAGCTGTTTCATGAGGCTGTATGCAGACGTTCCTACAAACCCTCTAGCTCCAATTTCTGCAGTGAGGACTTTGACTCTTGCTGATGATCTCTGGGTGACTCTTCCATTCTCGGAGGTCTGCAGTGCACTCCCAGTCATCTGCCCCGTCCAGCAGACTCTGCCTGCATGTTCCGAGTGGCACTGTGTGGACACTTAATACATTCAGATGACCCGTGTACATATGAATGAAGGAAAACCTGAAGTTTGACCCCTTTATTTATGCTCTTCACGTAAATCTGCAGGCAATTGTGCACCTCTTGTGTCGTGGGTTTTTTTTTTTTTTTTTTGTTCGCGCAATGTACCTCACATAGAAAAAATAACAGGAAGTGCCTTTGAGAACCTTTCGTTCCATTGCAAAATGAAGAGTCTCCCAGTACCACGAGTAATGATGCACCCTCCTGTGATGCTCCACTGACGTGCAAACAAACTGAATGATGATATCACTCTTGAGTGGTTCACCATTTAGATTGTAAATTCTTTGCTATGTCAGAGTGATTCGACCTCCACCATATAAACACGGACTTTTTTTAAAATGTCATTCACAATTTGTCTCAGATGTTCTTGCAATCCTAACTGCTGTTCCCCATTTGGGTACCTCCTGACGTTACGCCGGGAAGAAGAACGTTTCCAAACTGTTGTCTTGCCCACCAGTTCCACCTTCAGAGCAGGCGAACACAAGTTTCACCTTTAAATCTTCATCAGTCTTTGGCCCGCAGCCTCTGGTCCGAATTATCCTGCAATCTGAACGTCATCCCAGTTTGGGGACATCTGTTACACGGACTAGAAAAGGTCTGAAAACAGATTCCTCTGTCCTTAAACGTATTCCACCCGTAATATAGTGAAAAAAAAAACAATGTACGATTTATTCATCCAACCATCATTCTTTAATTTATGCAGAGTTTGTGCTTTGCTTTCAAAAGGAAGTTCTCTTCGTCGCTGTCTTCTACTCTGACCATAAAAGATGCATGATCCACGCGGATCTCCGCAGTGTGATTTATCCCAAGTGGATCGTTTGGAAATTCGGACAAATCACACACGAATCCAAAGTCAGTGTCTGCATTGTTCCGATAGGAGAGGATAAGCATCCCTATAGGTGGACCTGAATTGGAGTCTTCTGAAAATTTTCGGTAGGATTTCAGCAAATAAACAGAGTCATAAGCAATGACAAATGAGCTTCAGAAAAGGATTCAAGCGATAGTTCAGGTATGCTAAAAAAAAAAGCATTTAAACATAACTGTGTCGGTAGAGGGGAGGAAGGATTCACCACAATCAAGAACATAACACACTGTTCCGTGTAACCATCAAGAACATAACAGTCTTTGGTGCAACAGCAGCCGACACTGATTTATTCAGTAATACTGACCAAAGCTACACTGCTTCTTCTTTTCTCATTTCAAACATGCCTATAACAAATAAAAGATGTATCTCACGTCTTTTGTCTGCTCGTTCAAAAAACGTATCGTTTTTCAGGTCATCAGGGTATCCGACTTTGTCTATCATGGCGTCGATCTAAGAACAGAACAAATGTGTTGGATTATATAAAGATCATGTGTTCTTATGGTTCAAAGTTAAAACATTACATCGTTATTTTATCCCACAAAACCTTACAGCCACTGTCGCCCCTCCTCTTCCGCCATTCGTAAGCACATACTGTACAGACTGATCGAAACTGAGTTTTGCTTTTGGTTTTAAAGAACTGTTTCACCTGACTATTATCTAGGTCATGATGTATATACAACTAAGAGAAGTACATTTTACTTTCAGATCATAAGTTTCTGGATAGCCTTGGAACCGCTCATCAGGGGTTTTTTTTTTGGGGGGGGGGGGGGGGAGGGGGGGAATTCTACATATCTTTTAACTGGCTCATTGTCGTTGAGTTCTCTAAAATATTCCATACGAAACGGAATGTACAGGTGCTCCTGTTTCGTGTACATTTGTGTAAAAGATAAAAAGACATGCTCAGAAGAAAATCAAGAAAATCAAGAAAGGTGTTCGGTGCTTATCCTTGGAATTCATTAGTTTATTGAAATTTAGTCCCTTGCGGATTCATTCCCAAGAACTGGCCATCAGCGCTAGTGTCTTAAGAGGTTATCTTCTTATATTTTCTGCTTTTCACAAGAAAATGTAGCCTGTTTTGCTCTTTCTTGATTTTCTTTTGCTTCTTAGGTGACACCTTTGGTTGTTGTTTTTTGAAAACTCAACAAGCATACTATGGTATTGCACACCAGCCTTTTTTTCTGGGATAGCATTCTTCTTAAAACCGAAAAGGGCAGAGGAGTCAACTTACTACTTTCCGCGGTCAGTGTGGAGAGAAACAATCACGTTTGGAAATACCGGTTTCTAACGAGGAGTTATTGCGATAGCAAGTTTTCTCTCCATTGCAGGTTATCTTCTCCTTGGAGACGAGTTTTCTCTCCATTGCAGGTTATCTTCTCTTTGGAGACTATAAGTATGCTGAAGGCTTATTTTGAGAAGCATTTATTATTCCCCATTCACCCACTCAAGCACATACTGTTTGTTAGGCAGAATTATCTACCACTGCAAATATGAATGTGTGTCTTCTATTTCTTCAATCCAAGACATAAGAGCAAGCTTAGTTTATAACTGAATATTTCTTGCACTCATTGCAACATCAAGCTGCTCTGTCAGTTGCTGGCTTGGTGCTTATCCTTAGAATGTGTTAGTTATTATTATATATATATATATATATATATATATATATATGTGTGTGTGTGTATACAGATATATGTAGAGAGAGAGATATATATATCTGCGTCGGTAGTCTATCACTGAGGTTTCGCAAGCTGATGTTCGAAGCAGTCAAAACAAAATTGCAGACAGCCTCTACACACATTCAAAATGATCTCTTTCTTCCAAGGATGCTAAAACTTGAAATTTCTCGTGTTGCGAAATAGGTCAGCAAGATCTTCTTAAGTGCCTGCCGACATCAACACGAGGAAATCAAACCTTCTCTATTGCACATTACTTCTTTCCAAACGGAAGTTAACAATATACCTAGCAATCTTTTTCAATGTCAATCAACATCTGTTATGGATGCTTTTGGTATTTTCAAATGTCTCACAACAGTGCCCAAAACACTGAAAATATTTAGCAATAGAGCATAACGCAGCAGTGGTTACATCAAAATAAAAAGTATCAACTCTTTAAGCCGTGCTTTTCCTGTATCACATGTCCAATTTACCGTTCTGGTCTACCAATCAATGCTTCTCACGTCATTCTTGTTTCTTCTTCATCTGATGTAAGACTGTATTGATGGTTTTTCTTGTAGAGTCAAAATATATTTTTTTAATGGTTCAAACGGTTTTCTCTTTATCTCTACGCTCCAAGACCATTCTTATATATCATCACTAAAACTGTATCAAGTTAATTCTCTGGCATAAAAGAAGTAAATGTATTCTTTTCATTTTCTCGTCAGTCACTGCTTACATTTTTTCTGAACTGTTAATGCTACATTATACTGTAATGTATTGTTAGGTAAAAAATATAAATGACTAGAACACGCACAGCGTAGCATCATAATCAGAAATAAAACAGTGAACAGAGTAAGCCACCTTCTCCACAGCTATTTGCTTGGTTTCTTCGGACATCCAGTCTGTCTCTCGTACAATATCTTTGAAGGCATTCTGCAGGTCAATGATCAGATCTTCGACCTGTGCAGAGCAAAACAAACAAACACACAAATATCGATCAGGAACTAGCTCCTAGCAAAGGGCAAACATTTGCCATGGTCAAACATCCCTCTTAGGAAACATTCCATAATCATTTCATAAAATTTCTACACAAAGAAGCAAGTTTAACGGCTTAAGCCTGCCTTTTACACACACACACACACACACACACACACACACACACACACACACACCGCGCGCGCACACACATCCCCTAAGATCCCCCAGGCATGAACATCCCCTTAACACGCACACACACTTCCCCTACACAAATGCATCCGCAAAGTCCACACGCCTTCTAAATGGACACATCCCCTACCCAGCCGATCCCTACACAGATCACTGCCATGCACACACGCCCCCTTTCATTCTTTTAGACAGGTTTGGTTTAACAGGGTGTGCGCAAAACCTGCAAAGGAAATTCTTGCCTGGCAACGTGCCCGACAACGTGCGACGATAGCTGGACGACCAGTTATAAAGTCCTTTTTTTTATGTTTTTTTAATCATTGTCTGTAAGAGCCTCTACGAGCAAAAAACCGACCGACAGCCAAAGGGGGAAAATCATTTGCAACCGACTACTAAGGGAAGGTTACGTCGAACAAACGTGAATCCGCATCACGTCAGGATGAAGAGAACACGACCGCCTAATCAACATCGTTATGATCATTTTGACTGGACTGTGGAATGGACGGGTATAGCGCTCAACTGTTCTTCAGTGAGGTATTCCATGATCTCCCTCCCCTCACAGAGTTAAGGGACAGGGAGTAGAACGAAGGAGAAAATTCTCACCTTTGTCCAAACAACTCACTGACCTTTCTCCTCGTGGCCTCCGGGAAATGCTTGTCCACGTACAGCCGACCCAAAACGTCGGGGAAGTAGAAGTTGGTGGCGGTTGCACAGGAGTGTGGACATCCTATATGAAACAGAACTAGATGCAAAGCATATAAACGCACTCCCAGTTTATCTTCAATACGCGTGGGATATTCCATAAAGAGGAAAAACCCCTGGTGGTCAGTAACGGCTATCCTGGTAAACATCGGCCATCATCCGTGACCTATAATGAACATACCTACAAATTTTCAGAAAGATCGGCTAAGTACTTTTTGAGATATTCCATAAAGAAGAAAAAACCATTATGGGCCGTTATAGCCATTAGTAGGTGATATAACGGTAAAATAGAACATCGGGCATCATCCGTGACCCATAATGAACATACCTACAAATTTTCAGAAAGATCGGCCCAGTAGTTTTGTCTGGAGCGGGTGGAACACATTCTGACCACGGATGGACGGACGGGCAGACAGACACACAGACACACAGACAGCATTGCTTCGTGCCCATTCTAAAGCATTCCCTGTTCTATGCAAAATACGAGTACAAAATAACACAAAGGAGGGAAGTTTGACACATCACCCCAAGTATGCTATGCAGTGAAAGGTGACGTCAGAAACAGTCAAAGAGAAGCCGCGTCTACCTCACTGTCAACTTCACTCAGAGGTGAAAAGGGGCACGCATACTAAGAGTGTGCTGCACTTCAAAAGCAGGGCCACCTTTTCTTACCTGTGTTGATCTGCAGCAGATACTTTAGCCCAGAGTTGTCGCCGCTGTTCATAGTCATCTCGCTTTCACACATGGGGGGGGGGGGGGGGGGGGGGGGGGGGGGGGGGGGGAATAATAGCTGAAGCCTCAACTATGAATTCGTCCACTGTTATTATCATCATCATCATCATCACATTCTCCTCAATTCTGGTCACACAGGTAAATGTTTGACTTAATGACAGGCTATTTGCCTGGGTGTGTGTCGGGGGGAAAAAAGTGCTGCAGTCCCTAGTTTGCAAGAATTCCATTTTGCCAAGATGCATTTGTTTGTGGCCAGTCTTGTTTTAAAAGAAACGGTTTACGTTTGTCTGCCCTGTCTGGTTGTAAAACACTTGACCAAAAATGGTGTCATGTTGAAGTGATGTTAGACATCATTTGCTGCCATGTTTGCCTAGAACAGTACGTGTGTGCACTTGCTGAGAAACCTTCGAATTCGGTATCAACGTTTTACGCACACAGAGGAAGGACAGGAATGTGTGTGCAGGCGCGGGCGCGTGCGAGCGTGTGTGCGTGTGTGAGTGTGTGTTTGATTGATTGATAGAAAGACGAGAAGCGACAGAGTGACTTTCCAGTGTATGCATGCATGTGCGCGCTTGTGTGTGTGTGTGTGTGTGTGTGTGTGTGTGTGTGTGTGTGTGTGTTTGTGTGTGTGTGTAGTGTGTGTGTGTGTGTGTGTGTGTGTGTGTGTGTGTGTGTGTGTGTGTGTGTGTGTGTGAAAGAAGGGAAAGGCAGACAATTTTCCAGTTATGAACTTGTCAGATATTAATGAGTTCAAAATGTTTTTCCCTACACAAAAATGCTTATATTTTATCATCTTTTTGCTAAATGTCATTACTAGCAAAATTCAATCTGATAACAAACTGGTTTCATTCAGACTGTCTAATCTGCACAATAACTTGAAATGGTCACCATTACCACCCAAAAGACTGCAGAGTGAGTATCAACAAATAATTACATTGATAACCATGTACATTTCAAAATGGAGCTAATGCTGAAGGGTAGGATTGTACCAAACAGTGGTATACCTAAATTACCCTACCAAAGACACGGCTTCAATTAGGAAGGATAATGTTCATGAGCAGAGGTTGCCTTTTTTCTTTCTCGAAAACGGTATTGATTTCAAAGTTGAACCACGTAAAAACTTATTACTGCTGAAGGTGTGGTCCTTTCAATGGTCTCGGCTGATGATGTGCCGATGCCTCTTTATTCCAATCATTTACCTGATAACCCAGTCTTCCCACAATAAAAAAGAAGAAGAATGAGTAGAAAAGAGCATCTGGCGAGAGCGAGTCATGCATCAAGCCAATACGTTCCTTCCATTCATGCTACCTTCCCAACACACAAAGCTTGGAACGTGAGTGGACAATGCTTGTCGAATAGGCAGGTCTATGCTCAAGCTAAACCATTCCTTCCTCTAACACACAAAGCTTGGAACGTGATTCTGAACAATGCTTGTCGAATAGGCAGGTCTACGTTGAAGCTAACCATTCCTTCCTCTCTTACTATCTTCCAAACACACACAGCTTGTGAGTCAGGAGAATGCTTGTCCAAGATGCAGTCTATGCTCTTTTAGATGTTTTTGATTAACACTCGGACAGCAACCAGATGCTGCACAGACCCGGTGGCTGTGAGAGCCAATCCGGGACAATCATTAGGGTCTTTGAGGCACCGGAGATCATTCTGAAATCATAACCCTATCAACCCAGGTTCCCTGTTGCCGGTAGCAAAGCATCAGCCTACCGACTTTCTGATAACCGTCAAACCTCCAGGCGAAGAAAAGAAAACAGAAATAACATAGCCTATCTCCACTCTGAGCACTGCTTTTATGAAGCCATGCTGTAACAGTTAATGCGTTTACTTCAAATATATAAATGATAAGTAAAAACAAGATAATGAAGATCTTTGGGAATAATAGACCAATAAAAGGTGGAGATCAAAAGGCGCAAATGTGAAAGACGCGCAAACTGGGGCAGCAACAGGGAATAAATGTCCACACTTACTTCTGAGAAATTCCTTACATACAACTCTGCACTTTGCGAGTCTGAAGAGACCACACGCTGATGCATGACATGCGCTATTAAAAATACTAAAAAACACCTGGCCAAACATCTTTCACCTCCACAGAAAGGTATGCAAACTTCAAAAAACACATTAAAAGACAGACTTGTGTGTGTAACCAAAAGGGTCACTCTGGCTTTTAGCATATTTTCATTTCTCTTGCACCCTTTCTGGATTCTCGGGCACGGGCTCAAACATGTAACATTGTTACCCTTTACAAATGTTCGCCAGGTACCTTTTATGTTACAATTTCTTCCACTAGCCCTGATCCATCTGTGGAGGCTTTGAGTTCTGACTGACAGAATTAGAGCGTTCCTTGGAGAAATGTAGAATGTTTAACCTTTAAAGGCTTTCGTGTTAATTCCCTCTTCCCCCCCCCCCCCCCCCCCCCCCACACACACACACACACACACACAAATGTTTTCTTTTGCCAAGTCATTTACACAATGCCTACGAAATTGCCTGCACTCATTCCCACACGTACACTCGTTATTGGTGAAAGAGGTATAACAGATAAATAGATAAATAGGACGGACCAAAAAGAACTAGATGGACAGGCAGAAAGACAGATTGACATATAGATATATACACAGAAAGATGGCAGGCAGGCGGATAGACAGGCCGGCAGACTGATAAACAGACAGACAGACGGACAGGTAGCGAAATATATTATGATTAGAGCACACGCAGGAGCTCGCATTTTCTCGACCTGCATAACCTGTGATCCATTCCGTCTTATTCACAAGAAAATGCGCAGTGAACTGACCTTGCTATTGGAGTGTGGGACGAACGTCAGGTAGCCTTGGATGACGCTCCACCAGCAGTAGTTCAGCACAGTTCTAAGGAGTAAGGCACGTGCCATAATTCTGACGAAGTTCTCCTTCCTTGGGCTGTGTTGAAGGCAAACCTTGAAAGGACTGTTCTAGGTTTCAATAGCCATAAAATTCGCTTTCTTGGTCCATGCAGGGGTATAAGCACTCTGAGCAGCACACTAGTTCAACATACATACAGCGCGATGATAAAGTGATTTAGACGCAGCAACAGCAGCAGCAGCAGCAGCAGCAGCCGTGGTACTAGTCACAGTTGGAGGAGGAGCAGGAGCAGAAGGAGGAGGAGGAGGAGGATTGGGAGAGGTAGTAGGGATAGAAGTAGTAGTATTTTCACAAATTCCCATGCTCAAGAGAAAAGCTGAATAATGACATTAACCACCCCGAAATCGGCTCAAGATCTGTATATGCGCATGTTCGTTGGCATGTTTTATTTATCTTTTATTCGTGTGCTTGCTGGTGATATTGTTCTACATATTGTTCCACATATTCCATGTTGTTCCTCTTTCAGTGCTGAATTATGATATCAAACGTACTCTTTCAATACTGAATATGACGGTGTTTTATGAGGTTGTCTAAAGCCTTGCATTATACGGTTGTTTTCTGTGCAGTTAGGTGTTAGTTTTCCAGCTTACGGACACAACTACACACGTAGATATAAGACGCAGATGATTCTTCAGTTTATTTTACAGTCATTATGCTGGTGATTCTATTGTGTTACTGGAAACGTTGCGGGTTTATACTACGGCATTTGCTCGGACCCAACAGAGAATGAAGGAGAGAAGAACAAGGAAACAGACTAAGAGGGAGAGGGAAAGAGCGAGGGGTTGAAGGGTTTCTCTTCGTAAAATGGAAACATGTCGATGTTTTGATTGTTTGTTATCGTAGGAGAATTAATAATTTATTGTGTAGAACGGGTATTTTTCGCAGCAATGTTTTCTGTTAGTAATTAGTAATAAACAAAGTGGACTGACGAAAAAAAAGACCAAATTACGACTGGTATAATCATTTTGTTATCTGGGCACTAATTTTGTCTTTTTTCGGAAGAGGAATACGTAGAAGAGGATGAGAAAAATGACGAGAGGAGGGAATGAAATGGAGCAGGCGGTGGAGGAACTGAAGATAATGACAGAGGAAATAGGATCATTGTTGTAAAACACATGGTCTTGCAAACAGGGGATTCAAGTCGGTCGAGACTCCAGAAAAGAACATTCGTACATCGCGTCTCCTTACCTTGAACCGTAGACATGTTAGAAACAAGAGCAACAGAACAAAACCATAAAAGAAAAATCCAGATATACAAAATATGATTTGTGTGTTGTACATATATATATATATATATATATATGTGTGTGTGTGTGTGTGTGTGTGTGTGTGTGTGAGTGGGTGATGGGGAATAAATGAATGCTTCTCAAAATGAACCTTCAGCAAGCTTATAGTCTCCAAAGCGGGAGACCATCTCCAATGGGGAGAAAGCTCACTAACATATAACTCCTGGTCAGATACCGGTATTTCGAAACCTGATTGTTTCATCCTCAGTGACCGCGGAAAGTGGTAATTTGACTCCTCTGCCTTTTCGGTTTAAGAAGAATGCTATACCAGAAAAAGGCTGGTGTGCAATACCATAGTATGTTTGTTGAGTTTTCAAAAAAAAACTAACCAAAGGTGCCACCCAAGAAGCAAAAGAAAATCATGAAAGATCAAAAAACAAGCTATATTTTCCTGTGAAAAGTAGAAAATATAAAAAGATAACCTCTTAAGACACAAGTGCTGAGGGCCAGTTCTTGGAATGAATCCGCAAGGGACTAAATTACAATGAAACAATAAATTCCAAAGGATAAGTACCGAGCACCATTCCAGCAACTTACAGAGCAGCTAGGTGTTGCAATGACTGCAAGAAATATTGAATTATAAACAAAGCTTGCTCTTATGTCTCAGATTATAGAAATAGGGGGTGATAAGCCTTCATATCTGCAGTGGTAGATGATTCTGCCTAACTAACAGTATGTGCTTGAGTGGGTGAATGGGGATAAAATGAATGCTTCTCAAATGAACCTTCAGCAAGCTTATAGTCTCCAAAGCGGGAGACCATCTCCAATGGGGGAAAGCTCACTAACATATAACTCCTGGTCAGATACCGGTATTTCGAAACCTGATTGTTTCATCCTCAGTGACCGCGGAAAGTGGTAATTTGACTCCTCTGCCTTTTCGGTTTCAAGAAGAACGCTATACCAGAAAAAGGCTGGTGTGCAATACCATAGTATGTCTGTTGAGTTTTCAAAAAAACTAACCAAAGGTGCCAAAAGTTTTTGAAAACTCAACAGACATACTATGGTATTGCACACCAGCCTTTTTCTGGTATAGCGTTCTTCTTGAAACCGAAAAGGCAGAGGAGTCAAATTACCACTTTCCGCGGTCACTGAGGAGAAACAATCAGGTTTCGAAATACCGGTATCTGACCAGGAGTTATATGTTAGTGAGCTTTCTCCCCATTGGAGATGGTCTCCCGCTTTGGAGACTATAAGCTTGCTGAAGGTTCATTTTGAGAAGCATTCATTTATTCCCCATTCACCCACTCAAGCACATACTGTTAGTTAGGCAGAATCATCTACCACTGCAGATATGAAGGCTTATCACCCCTATTTCTATAATCTGAGACATAAGAGCAAGCTTTGTTTATAATTCAATATTTCTTGCAGTCATTGCAACACCTAGCTGCTCTGTAAGTTGCTGGAATGGTGCTCGGTACTTATCCTTGGAATTTATTGTTTCATTGTAATTTAGTCCCTTGCGGATTCATTCCAAGAACTGGCCCTCAGCACTTGTGTCTTAAGAGGTTATCTTTTTATATATTTCTACTTTTCACAGGAAAATATAGCTTGTTTTGATCTTTCATGATTTTCTTTTGCTTCTTGGGTGGCACCTTTGGTTAGTTTTTTTTGAAACTCAACAGACATACTATGGTATTGCACACCAGCCTTTTTCTGGTATAGCGTTCTTCTTAAAACCGAAAAGGCAGAGGAGTCAAATTACCACTTTCCGCGGTCACTGAGGATGAAAACAATCAACGAAATACGGTATCTGACCAGGAGTTATATGTTAGTGAGCTTTCTCCCCATTGGAGATGGTCTCCCGCTTTGGAGACTATAAGCTTGCTGAAGGTTCATTTTGAGAAGCATTCATTTATTCCCCATTCACCCACTCAAGCACATACTGTTAGTTAGGCAGAATCATCTACCACTGCAGATATGAAGGCCTATCACCCCCTATTTCTATAATCTGAGACATAAGAGCAAGCTTTGTTTATAATTCAATATTTCTTGCAGTCATTGCAACACCTAGCTGCTCTGTAAGTTGCTGGAATGGTGCTCGGTACTTATCCTTGGAATTTATTGTTTCATTGTATATATATATATATATATATATATATATATATATATATATATATATATGGGAGAGAGAGAGAGAGAGAGAGAGAGAGAGAGAGATTCACACACACATACATACAACATGAAGATAGATTTTAAGCATCTTAACCACCTTGAAGTTTTAAAGGTATATGACAAACTACTAAAGTTAGAGACTATATACATGAACATTTATCGGATTCTAATAGTGTGTCAGATGTTCATCAACAATAGATTGTACCTGTGACAAGAGACAAACAGGCTAGTTTCAGTTCTGCAAGAAAGAATAGCGCGAACAATCCCAAATAATCTCTACTCGTTAATATTCTGCTATGATCCTTTCTGAGCCGCGGATCCTTAACATTAATATCTTGCTATGATTCTATCTGAGCCGCCGATCCTTAACGTTAATATTCTGCTATGATCTTATCTGAACCACCGATCCTTAACGTTAATATTTTGCTATGATCATATATGAGCTGCCGATCCTTAACGTTAATATTTTGCTATGATCATATATGAGCTGCCGATCCTTAACGTTAATATTTTGCTATGATCATATATGAGCTGCCGATCCTTAATGAGAAGTGTGGAACGATTCGGGAAGGGGGCAGAAAGGGACGGGGCGGGGAAGGAGGGGGGGGGGGGGGGGGGGCGAACAATAACAACGTCCACAAGCTCAAAGCCACTCCATTATCATTGTTTCAAGGAGGTCATCTAACTATCTCTGTTACCAATAAGTAAAGAGGGTTTTTCCTCCGTTGAGGTGCTAAGTGCCGCTAGTCTCTGAACAGCCATCTAGCTAGAAAGCAGGATTGTGGCTATCTAAATATGCTTGAACGATTTTTCCGTGTATTAAACATCAGACATGGTCAATCCTCCCCCACCCCCCACCCCCTCAACAAGGTTTTCTTGAACAGGTCAGCACAAATAGATGCATCCCCGGAAGACAGTATACTCGCTCCTCATTTCATTTTCTTCTTGGACGTGCCAAGTCTTTTCGAGGTGAGCGAGCTCACCACACGATATCCAAGTTCTTCTTACGTCTTCTCCCTCCTGTGAAGTTGTCAGAGTCACACCACTATCATTTTTACTTCCTCTCGCACACGTTCCTGGCCCTTACCTTCGGGAAGTAGAATTAATCACATCGAAGATGTTATCGAAATAATCCAACGAGTCGGTCACCACATCTTCGTCCAACGTCACGGTCATGCCCACAGTGGAAAACTGATCTTGCACGTATGTCAACCAGTCGAACTGCACATCCAAACACATGTGATTGAGGACACCAAGCATTTCTTTTAGATACTCATCAAAATGTATTACGCTATCGACAGATTTGTGGACTGGGACAAACATCCAGGTGCGTATGGTGAGTAAGACTCGAAACATTCGCTATCTTCACTCGTACCGTAACGCCAGAGTAACGATGATTATCATGTAATGATAATGATGATAATAACAACAAAAATAACAATGATAATAATAGTAATAATAATGATAATAATAATGTAATGAGAAGAAGAAGAAGAAAAGAAGAAGGGAAATGATGGTGATAACGATTCTGATAGGTTTTCATTGTAAATTCCCACACGTGTGTGTGTGTGTGTGTGTGTGTGTGTGTGTGTGTGTGTGTGTGTGTGTGCGTGCGTGCGTGCGTGCGTGCGCGTGCGCGTGCGTGCGTGCGTGCGTGCGTGCGCGCGCGCGCGCGTGTGTGTGTGTGCGTGCGTGCGTGCGTGCGTGCGTGCGCGTGCGTGCGCGCGCGCATGTATGTGTGTGTGTGTGTGTGTGTGCGTACGCAGGATGATACTCCTGCGGACACTCCCTGTATAGACAGGCAAGGAATAATCCTATCTACCCAACAAAGGGAGTAGAGTCTTGTGTATATGACCGTTTTTTTTTATCCCGCCATTAAGGCAATCATACTCCAACTTCGGGGAAAGAAACTACTTGAAACCTTATGCAACTGTCTTAAATTTTAAAGATGAATTCCTGTATTCTTTTCTTAATCAAAAGAAAAAAAAAGAAGAAAAAGATCCTGTACACTTTCAGGATCTCTTTCAAAGTTGTCTATTTACTGGAATTTTGGTGAACGTTTCATCTGCCTTTGATACATTCTCAGCACTCGACATCTGTCAAACTAATGAGCTTTAAGCCAATTGATGAACCCTGCACAAAGACCAAATGGCATGAGACTGACTATGAAAGCAGCTGTTGGCCACAGTGAGGAATATAAAGCTTTAGGAGGCACGGGCGTGTGATAGACTTAAGCAGGCTCTTCATAGACAGCATACAAGTAACAGCGCAGAGAAACCAGACGGCGCAGACAGACAGGTGCAGGGGTGGACAGACAACAGGGCTTTGAGGACGTGGTGAAAAAAAAAATGCTGCGACCCCAGGCACTGAGGCAGCTGATAAAGGGTTCATCATGGTAATGCCCCATTTGGAGCCCACGATGGCAGTGCCCTATTGGGGCCACGCTGGTAATGCCCCATTTGGAGCCCACGATGGCAGTGCCCTGTTGGGGTCCATGCTGGCAATGCCCCATTTGGAGCCCACGATGGCAGTGCCCTGTTGGGGCCACGCTGGTAATGCCCCATTTGGAGCCCACGATGGCAGTGTCCTGTTGGGGTCCATGCTGGCAATGCCCCATTTGGAGCCCACGATGGCAGTGCCCTGTTGGGGCCACGCTGGTAATGCCCCATTTGGAGCCCACGATGGCAGTGCCCTATTGGGGCCACGCTGGTAATGCCCCATTTGGAGCCCACGATGGCAGTGCCCTGTTGGGGCCACGCTGGTAATGCCCCATTTGGAGCCCACGATGGCAGTGCCCTGTTGGGGCCACGCTGGTAATGCCCCATTTGGAGCCCACGATGGCAGTGCCCTATTGGGGCCACGCTGGTAATGCCCCATTTGGAGCCCACGATGGCAGTGCCCTATTGGGGCCACGCTGGTAATGCCCCATTTGGAGCCCACGATGGCAATGCTCTATTGGAGCCCACGATGGCAATGCTCTATTGGCGCCCACGATGGCAATGCCCTATTGGAGCCCACGATGGCAATGCTCTATTGGAGCCCACGATGGCAATGCCCTATTGGAGCCCACGATGGCAATGCTCT
>JADBJO010003212.1:47500-52500 GCA_016801955.1 Conus betulinus
GTTGCCTCGTCCCAATTCACTAGACACTGATCTGCAGGTCAGTCAATGTCGTTGATGAACCAGCAGCCTTGAGGCTGTCTCTACGCAGAATGCTATGCATACAAGAATTTTTAAACCAGTGTTCGACGTTATCGCCAAAGCTTTCCCCTCGATATGAGCTGAAAGTCTTTCTGTTTCTGTCTTTGCGCTACTCTTTTTCTTTTACTTTACTAGGTTTATGTCTTTTTTTTTTCTCATGTATTTATTTCCCATCACCACCTCCGCCTTTCCTGTTTTTATTTCTTTTATTCATTTTAATTTATCTGTTTGTTTTTTTTTTTTTTCCAATTCATTAAAAAAAAAATGTCTTTTTTTTTCAATTCATAAAAAAAAATTGTCTTTTGTTTTTCGTTTCTTTTTTCCCTTTTTTTTTTTTTTTTTTTTTTTTTTTTGTTAAGGCGGTTTTGTTGTTTGTTTTTTTTTTTTCCCCAACGCTCACGCACCATGAAAGTCTGTATGTTGTATTGCTACTAATGGACATTTTCTTGCTGAGTTTAATGTTTTGGCGTTTGATACAGCGCGACAGGGTTTCTTTTTGTGTACTAGTGTTTGGCTGTGCGACCCTGGCATAAGCCATTACTTTCCGTCTATGAAAGTGACGTTGAGTAAGTACCGCTTCACGTCCATCGGTGTTGGCATCTCCTGTCACCACAGTTTCTTTTCCAGATAAATCGATTCAAACATTTCAGCAGTTTTGAAATCTGTCTTCAGTGGGGGGGGGGGGGGGGGGGGGGGGGGGGGGGGGGGGGGGGGGGGGGGGGGGGGGGGGGAACTGCTTCCTGTTCTTAACCCTGGTCCATTAACTGTCTTTAAGAATTACATTATTCAATGGTTGGTCCGTAAACTGTCTTTAAACATGAAATCTCTAAAGACTGGTCCACAAACTGTTTTTTAACATGAAATCTCTCAACGGTTGATCCACAAAACTGTCCTGAAGCACAAAATCTCTAAACTGTCTTTAAGCACAAAATATCTGATGTTTTTGTGCTTACTCTGCTGGTCTGGACGTGACCTTCTTTTGGCTGATTGTCCACGCTAAGAAATCGTCCAAAGACTCCCACAAACTTTCACACCGAGGATCTCCTTCATATTCTTTGGATCTGGCTTCAGACTTTCAACATCGATTATTTGATCCATAATCAATGCATGTATGTTGTTGTTGTTGTTGTTGTTGTTGTTGTGTACTTGTTTGTCCGCGCGTTTGGGGGGTGGGGGTGGGGTGAGGGGGGTGAGGGTGGGGTTGTTGTTGTCATCGTAATTGTATTGTTTTGTTGTTTTATTTGAGAAGTCAAATTTCTAGGTGTTCTGAGTTACGACGATATGCTCACTCTGTGTTGAGTACACTTGTCTCTTGAATTAGTTTGTTTTTTTCTTGCCGTATAATCAAGATACCATCCAAGTAACAAATAACAGCCCTCAGTCGTTTCAGAATCCGGTACATCTGAAACATTCTGGTGCTGACGATGCTGATAAAGAACTGTTCAAGTCTTTCTCCAAAGTGCCCAAGCGGTTGTCTCCACCTGACTGGAGACCAAATATCTACACTTCGGTTGCGTCTCGACTGCCCGTAAAACTTTGACGTCAATTTCACCATTCAATCTGTTGTGCAAAGAAGGAAGGTATTGATATATTGATGTCTGTTCTTTGTCAAAGCAACACCACATCAGCGCTTACCGAAGAGACGAAAACAAAAAATGTATTGCACGGTAAATTACAAGGGCTTAAGCTGTCATTTTTTTTTTTTTTTTTTTTTTTTTTTTTTTTTTTTTTTGTGCGTACTGAGGCTGATACTCCTGCAGACACTCCCTGTATAGATAGGCAAGATTAATCCATCTACCCAACAAAGGGAGTGGAGTTTTGTGTGTATGACCCTTTTTTATCCCGCCATTAAGGCGGCCATACTCCATCTTTGGGAAAGGTGCATGCTATGTGTAACGTATCATCCATACCAACGCCAAACTAGCCTTCTCTTCCGAAAGTTGGTGATGGGATTTCACGTGTGTGCAAGATGTTATGAGTGCGTTCACACACGGAACCTCGGTTTATAGTCTCATTCGAAAGATTATGGGAAATGGAGTCGGAACCAATGTTAACTCCGAGAGAAAAATCCCCCTGTACCGAAACGGCCCGGCGGAGATTCGAAACCGCAACCCCAAGATTATGAGTCCGGCGCTCTACCACTGGGCAATTCCGGCCCCTGTGAAGTGTTGAAATAGCTGGGATTTATAATCAGTTGACTGTAGAAAATCCCACAAGCGATAATGTTGGGAAAACCCGTTAATACGGCTGAAAAAGGGAAATGAAAAAAAAATCTTCTAAGACTGAAAGTAAAGAGAACCAAAGATAAGGTTTCTGTTACCTGTCAAACAGTCTTTGCCCTTCTGCACAATGTGTGGGTTGGATAATCCCAGCGGCACTGTCAACATAACAGTCGGTCTTTCAGTTTATTCGCATTTAGTTCGAGATTTCTACAAGATGGGAACAAGGGGTAGTGAACATGGTGAAGAGAAGGAGACAACGAGCCAGCTTACGAGTGAGAGAGAGAGAGAGACAGGACGAGCCGAGGAAAATCACAATGCCACTCTTCTAATTTTCGGCCACGTGGCCTTTTTCAAGAAAAAAAAAAAAAAATGCAACTACGTGATGTCCATCTTTGGCGACTGGCGTCAATTCTTTGCTCTGACCAGTTGCCAAAGATGGACATCACGTAGTTGCATTGTTTTGTTGTTGTTGTTGTTGTTGTTGTTGTTGTTGTTGTTTTTTTGGGGGGGTTCTCTTGAAAAAGGCCACGTGGGCTGAAAATTAGAAGAGTGGCATTGTGATTTTTCTATAATGTTTTTCTTCCCTTTGGATGACTATTGCTTTTGTTTCTGAAAATGTGATCATTCAACGTGAACTTTGAGCTTTTAAGTGATGATTGATACTCCTCCAGCTTGTCCTCAACTGTTCTGATCAAGTCTTTCAATCTGTGCTTGCTATTCTACCATAGTCGCCTATAGTAGTCGCCTACTAGTCAGTGCTTGCTACTTTTCCTGTCTTTCAATCTGTCTTTGCTATTCTAACATAGTCGCCTATGATAGTCGCCCACCAGTCAGTGCTTGCTAATTTTCCTTTGTCTTTCAATCTGTCTTTGCTGTTCTACCATAGTGGCCTATGATAGTCGCCCACCAATCAGTGCTTGCTAATTTTCCTTTGTCTTCCGATCTGTGCTTTCTAAACTCTCCCAATCTATTCTTCGAAAGACTTAACAGCTGCGCTCGCTTCTATACCCTAAATTTCTCCGATCTTCTCTCCGTCCTGTTCTAGTCTTCAAAGTTCTTAACATTCTGCCCCTCTTTTTCAACATGTGCTCTCTAGTGAACCCCAGTCTTCTGATCTGTTCTACCCTTATCTTTTAATTAGTGCTTGCTATTCTACCCCAGTCTGTACTCTTTATTCAGTTTCACTCTTCCCGTCTTTTCATCTTCAATTTCAATCTTACAGTGTTTTACTATTCTATCTCATTCTTAAGATTTATCGGCTCCATTCTAAGTAGGCCTGCATCGTCACTATACCATGGTCTTCCTGTATGTCGTTCTCCTCATTCTGTCCCAATAATTTTTTAAAATTCCACCCTAAGTTTTCAGTGGTCCTAATCTGTGCTCGGTATCCTGGTCCTCCAATTTGTTCTGTTATTGCTATATCTTCTGTGTTCTACTGGAAGACCGAATAATACAGCAAAATATTAATAAAAGCATAACATCAAGAATGGCAATAGCAAGTGGATCAACACTAGTTCAAAACCACACAATTATGAATTAATGTACACACACACACACACACACACACACACACACACACACACACAGAGGTAAGGAAGAAAAAGGAGTAGTACGGAACGGAAGGTATAGAAACGCGTCAAAACTAAACACAGAGACAAAAACATATTTGCAGGACATAATACAATTTATATATATATATATATATATATATATATATATATATATATATACATATATATATATATATATATGTGTGTGTGTGTGTGTGTGTGTGTGTGTGTGTGTGTGTGTGTGTGTGTATGTGTGTGTGTGTGTGTGGTGTGTGTGTGTGTGTGTGTGTACATATATATATATATATATATATATATATATATATATATATATATATATATATATATATATATATATATATATATATATATATATATATATATATATATATATATATATATACAGAGAGAGAGAAAAAAAAATGACACACACACACACTCTCTCTCTCTCTCTCTCTCTCTCTCTCTCTCTCTCTCTCTCTCTCTCTCTTTCTCTCTCTCTCTCTTAGCCAAAGAAACGCAGAAGAAACAATGGGACGAGTACAAATGTTGAACATATGTGATAGGCCACACAATTCAAAACGAGAGGTTGAGACCGGGGGGGGGGGGGGGGGGGGGGGGGGGGGGGGGGGGGGGGGGGGGGGGGGGGGGGGGGGGGCAGCCAATACAGTTTGCATTGATCTTGTTCACATTCACCGCCACAGACCACATTCTCTGGTGTAAAACAAACGCCAGGCCACAATGACACGAAGCGAACGACGACTTGAACGTAAAACACGATGGAAACAAGAATGACCTCCCTTTCTGGGAAAACGAAGGGACTCAAAACACATCAGTTTTGGGTAAGAATGCTTCCCCTTGACAGGGAACAACAGACCAATATTCTAAAGAAATGAGCAGAACCTCTTACCTGTGTTAACACAAGCACTGTAAAAGGCCCTGGCTTTCTGGATGGCATCTGGTGCCGTGGGATCTTGTTCTTCCAATAGTGCTGTCAACATATGATTTCATCTTTGCATGCTTTAGTTGTTGTTTTTTTTTTCCCTTAGTAACAAAAAAAATTTCAAAAAAATGATAGAGAGAGAGACGAGGAGAGAGAGAGAGAGAGAGAGAGAGAGAGAGGAGAGATTATATACCACATTTCAAACGA
>JADBJO010003212.1:60000-72500 GCA_016801955.1 Conus betulinus
TTGAGTGCTCGTTTGTGTAGGCTTAGCAATGGTTTGAGGGTGTTAGCGCTAGCAGAGTCCCATAGAGTAGATCCATAGTCTATGTATGATTGAGCATGAGACTGGAAAAAGAGCTCGCGTGAATGCAGGTCGAGGAAACGTTTGATTTTGGAGAGTTGATAAACTTTTTGTTAAACTTTTTTGTACAGTGAGGTTATGTGAGCTTGCCAACTGACATTGTTATCGATTGTTATCCCAAGCACTTTGAGGAATGTAACATGTTCAACAGATTCATTTTTAAGATGTACAGGGAGGAAACTTGATGGTGAGATTTTGTCTTTTTTGCCTGATTGTGATAAGCATGGATTTAGTTTTTGAGGGTGAAGCGACATGTGATTTAGTTCAGTCCATTTTACGAGCTCATTTGCACTTTCTTGTAAAGTTTGTGCAAGAGCAGTAACATCAGAATGATTGTGTGTATTGTTGTATCATCAGCAAAGAGTTCACAGGTGGATGTGATATGGAGAGGTAAATCATTGATGTAAATCGTAAACAGTAAGGGACCCAGGATAGAGCCTTGTGGGACGCCATAGGAAAGTGTTTGAAATGAAAAGAGAAAGTTGTATTACTTTTCACACATTGTTGCCTATTTGTGAGATATGAGTGAAAAAAGCGTAAGACTTTTTGTGGATAGGCCATACAATTTTGATTTTCTAAGAAGAAGGCTTTGGTCTATCACATCAAATGCTTTTTTTTAAATCAGTAATATCTGTTGTTGTTACTGCTATTTAGCCAGTCATCAACGAGGTTGATTAGGGCTGTGTGGCATGAATGGTTGTGTCGGAACCCGGACTGTCTTGGATGAAGCAGTGGTATGTATTAAGGTGGTTAATGTGGTGTTTTGTTGATGTGCTTTTCCAAGTGTTTGGAAATAGTGGAAATGATTGAGATTGGTCTGTAGTTTGCAGGGTCTGATTTGTCACCTACTTTGTAGATAGGTGTGACTTTTGCTTCTTTTTTTTTTCAAAAACTATCAGGAAAATTATTTTTGTCGACGCATAAATTGAAGACGTATGTAGCGTATCTGTAATTGCTGGAGCTGATAGTTTGAGGATTTTGCCCTCTAGGCCATCCACCCCGCAGGTACCTGACCGTTTTAGATGCGTTAGGTAGTGATAAACTTAAAAAGACTGTCATTGGTGGAATATAAAGTTCAGACTTGATGTTTTTATCCTGGCAATATTGTTCCAGTTTTGAAAAAGTCTTTTGATCTGGATGAACCTTATCGGCTATAGTGCAAAAGTGGTTGTTCAGCTGTTCGACAGAGATGTCTTTAATTACAGTTGATTTTGAAGAAGATTGATTGATTGTAAACTCGTTAATAGTTCTCCATACCAAATTTGCGAGAGCATGCGAACGGAAAAGATGAAAGAGAGGGGAGGGGGGGTGGAGAAGGAGGGAGGTTAGCCGGTTACCCTTTGTGGGAAGTGAAGCCGCACGTGGCTCAGGTGTAGGGGGGGGGGGGGTGGGTGGCGGTGGAGGAGTGGAAACATGCCTTTGTGTCACGGGATAGGAAGGGGGGGGGGGGTGAATATAGCGGGCGGGGGAGGGGGGAGGGGGGGGGGTGAGACAGGCAATTGTCACAATGCAATGTAAATCTTTCTGCGTCGTAGTCCCCCCCCCCCCCCCCCCCCCCCCCCCCCCCCATGTGAGGAAGGAGGGTTAAGAGGGGAAGGGAGCTAGGCCGATAAGAACGACGCAGAGCGCGGCACGACGTAAGTTACTTCTGTTCGAGATAACGAAGTCGGGCAGCTCACGCTGTTCTAAGGGGGGAGGGGGGGGGGGGGGGGGGTTGAGGGGGGAGAGTGGGGTTTGAGTGGGACTGACCGGTTGGGTTTGTCAAATGTTTCGTTTACGCACGCTCACACAAATACACAAGTCACGCAGCCGCACTTGTAACTACGAGCTGGCAATGCACAATATTGCCTCGCTCGCAGTAAACAGCAGTTCTTGCAGAAGTCTGCTGCTGTAGAGGCTTTGTTCAGTCTCTTTGCTGTGAGGCACACAGTATTGCACTTTTACGAAGTCTTCTGTTATATTCGTTGTTTAAGTTCACTTCAGTTATCATAGAATCAGCACTGCCGGCACAGGGTGAAAGTTACACACACACACACACACACACACACACACAAATTGTGTAGGATGTGGGGGAAAACCATATGACATATTTGAAATAGTAGGCGAGGTGTAGTACACCACAGTACATTAGTTTACACTTCGCGGTACACACAGTCTTCTGTCACAGAGGTGTTGCTTTTGTTTCATTTCTGGCTCAACGGAATCAGAACTAATAGTACAAGTCAAATTAACGATTTATCTGTATACATAAACATGCAGACCTGAGCGCTCTCGCACGCGTGCTCGCGTGCTCATGCAGAACACACACACACACACACACACACACACACACACACACACACACACACACATGTTAACGGTACATACAGCACAAGTTAACGGTTCATACACATGCATACACATACATACAGACGTGAGCGCTTTCGCACGCGTGTTCGCACACACAGACACACGTACATACAGACTCATACACTCAAGCACACACAGACATACACACACACACACACACACACACACACACACATACATTCATACATTCATACAACACACACACACACACACACACACACACACACACACACACACACACACACACTTAACTCCCCCCCCCCCCCCCCTCCCCCTCTTCCCCTACAAACATACACTCACTCAAACACAAACTGCTACCATTCATAAAAATCAACCCATGGCCATATAGATGCATGTACTATTAAAAACATTTATGCTCGCTCGCACACACACACACACAAACTGGAACCTGCAATCAGGGGTGCTGGAGCACGGGGGGGGGGGGGAAGGGGGGGGGGGGGGGGTACTAAGAGTGGCCAATACCACGGATGATGTAAGGAGACAGGGTCCTTGGAAGGTATCTGAAGGGTGGAGGAATAGGCAGGAGGGGGAGGAGGGACGGGCCTGTTGCACCAGGGAGATGGGGGAAGAGCGTACACGCTTGGCGGCACGCATAGTGGACAGTGACTTTGGTTGGCTGGGAGACGGGTGACTGGACCAGTGCTGTTGTCACTGCCTGTACACACCTCTGGCCGAGGGGGTCTTGGAGGGGCTTGCTGGAGGGGGGAGGGTGCAGCAGGGACGGGATGCTGTGTCAATAGTTTTGGCGTTATTAGGGGCAGCAGAGTCGGAGGCTGGCTGAACGTTCTTGTGGTCACTCTGTGTACGCACAAGCGAGCTGGATGGTCTTAGAGGGGCTTCGTTGAGGGGAAGGGGAGAGAGGAATGAGAAGTGCATAAACCTGGATGGGAGGTTTGGGAATTCTGAAAGGGTAAATGGGGGAGGGAAGAGAGGGGATATGGGACGTCGTGCGCTGTTGGTAACACGAGACGTGTGGCGTGTAGGAGTGGGTAGGAGGACCGTCGTCTTGAGGGAAAGAGATTTTGTGTCACACGTTCCACTCCCTTCCTGCTGGGTTGTGTAGAGTTGTAGTCGTACAACGCCAGTCTCGGGGCGCAGCTCTGAGTTGTTGAAGGTGGCACAATGGTTGATGTATTTAATCCTATTGCTGAACAGGCCTCCTGAAGGGGGGTCGTTGCTGGGGCGGATGGTGGTGTTCAGAGGGTGCCGCCCTCTTGCCGGGATAATTGCAGAGGCCTGAAGTTGAGCTTTGGGGAAGACTCGGTGGCACTGCACAATAAGCTCTCGCCACTGCTGCGTTGAAATTGCACCAGCTGGCTGTGATGCTAAGAGCTCGCTGCAGTCACCAGCCCCCACAAGGAAGGTAGCCTGCATCACGGTGTGGGTTGGTGTCTGCTTTGCAAGCCACTGAGTCAGGCTGGGGACCGTCAGATTGTCGGCACACTCCAACTGAGCGCTGGCCCTGGGATATCAATACCTCTCAGGGTGCAGTCACTCAGCAGTATTGTATTGGTCCGTCTTTCAATGGAACCTTTGGAAGAGGGTGGGGAGGGACATGTTGGGGAGATATTTTTTTTTCAGGGAGAGGTGTCTTCTCACAAAGGGGAGGTGGTTGTATATGTACATTGTGGGGATGGATTGTCCTATACTTTGTCACTGTGAGTTGTGTGAGTAGGGCTGAAGGGGGGTGGTGCATCCTGTATGCAGTCTGCAGTGAGAGCAGGGGGTGTGTTTTGTGTCTGGGGAGGATGGAGAGGTTGCTTTTATTGTGCGGCGGAGGAGTTTGAATGTGATTACATTTAGATTTTTTTTTTATTGGTTGTTATGTTTTTTGCGAGAGGATGATTTGTTATGGCAGATGAAGGCATGCGTCTGAGTTGTGTAGATAGAGCGTCGAGTTATATTTTGAAGGTCTGTCTGGTTTCCTATAGTGTTGATCTGAGGGCAGAGATTTCGTCACGGAGGGACTGAGTGATCCTAAGGAATTCTTCCATAGGCACACAGTCGTCATGACCACAGCTACAATTTGTGGGACTGATATCAGTGTTGGTAACAGTCCCTTTCGCTGAGCTATCACAATCGTCTGTATCGTTTGATGTAGTCACTGTGGTTTTGTTGTCAGTTGTCACACAGGTTTTGCTCAAGAGACCACTAGCCTCTAGTGTCCTGTCTGAGCCAGTTGCTGGGTGGTTGTCATCAGCTGTCACTGATTTGTTGTCTTCCCTAGTGTCAGTCTTTGGTGTTGATGTGCTATCTTCGGAATGATGGTCAATGTTATCTGTTTGGGTTACACTGTCCGTTGTGCTAGTGAAAGGGGTTCTAATGTTTGTATTGTCTACTGCTGGTGTAATATCATGAAAGGGAAAAGGGATAGTGCTGATGTCGTTTTCTGTCACAAGGATGGATGGTGATGTAGGGCGAATCACTAGACGGTCACGGAGGGAAGGTAAAGAAAGGAGGGGTCGTGGTGTGTGGGGTGGACATGGGGAACACAACACAGGCGCTTGAAGAATTGCAGGGCGGAGAGACGGTGGAGAACAATCCTGCCACTTCTCTGCACAGTGCTTCTGCCGGTGTTCGCTAACGTACTGTAGCGACAGGGAGTGCTGCGGAGACTGGTTGGTCGTGTGCTGAGGCTGGCGCCGCGGTCAGCATGTGTACAATGGCACGCAGTGTTTTGAAACTCCACGTTGACCCAGTCTTGGCAAGCCCGGCCCTGAACTAGGGTTTTGGTTGGTTGTGTAGTAAATGTGGATCTTTAGGAGGTTTTTTTTTTTTTTTGTTTGGGTTTTTTTTTGCTTGGTTTTGACCTGAGCCATAATTCAAGGGTTGACTGGAATAGGTCTGGTGGTAGTCCAGTGCAGTTAGTGGGTAAACTAACGTTGTGAATTTTGTGGTCTGATGTGTAGTCAATCCATGAGCTGTTGATGCCGGTTGGTTTGTAAGCACCAACGTAGGCCTATCTATGAAATAATGTACATCTCCACTGTGGCATTGATTGTGAATGTGTGCCAGAGTTTTTTTCTCTGGATGAGGTCCATGGTATGAGTGATATGTTCGAGAAAATGTTCCCTAAGTGTCGCTCCTTTTGTCGTGAGTCACGGATCGTGTGACAGAACCCATGACTGCCACTGTGCCCAGTTGCGCGGCAGTTGGCTGAAGGGAATTAGGTCATGATGCCGGCTTCTTTCACATCACACTACATGTTGCTACACGATACACAGTCCACGCGAATCGTTGAATGCATGCACAATCACATCACTCACTGACTTGGAAGTTAGAAGTGAAAGCGTGCCGTCAACATACCGTCTTATTTATCTCGCATTACCACACTGACTTTGAAAACTTTTGCTGTAAATCACTGCAACTGCTAAACACGTCTGCACTCGTCGGATATCGAGAGAGAGAGAGAGAGAGAGAGAGAGAGAGAGAGAGAGAGATAGAGAGAGAGAGAGAGAGAGAGAGAGAGAGAGGCTGCGAACATATATTTCAGAGAGATTAAGAAGACAGACTGACAGACTGAAAGCCGTTTATGTGTTTACTCTCTCTCTCTCTCTCTCTCTCTCTCTCTCTCTCTCTCTCTCTCTCTCACACACACACACACACACACACACACACACACACACACACACAAGCATACACACATACACAGGCATGTTTACGCACTCACATACTCTCTCACATACAAATAAAAACATATTTACACACACAAGTAAACGTGTGCAAGCAGACAGACACACACACACACGCGCGCGCGCGCGCGCGCGCGCGCCACACACACAACACACACACACACACACACACACACACACACACAGAATCTTGTTTGTCAGATTTGGGGGAGAGAGAGAGAGAGAGAGAGAGAGAGAGAGAGAGAGAGAGAGAGAGAGAGAGAGAGACAGAGTTTTGGGGAGATAGAGAGAGAGAGAGAGAGAGAGAGAGAGAGAGAGAGAGAGAGAGAGAGAGAGAAAGAGAGAGGTTACATACATCCATGGACATACACGTACAGCACAAAGAGAAAGAAAAAGTGCATTAAAAGCAAGTATGAAAATATGAAGATACCGATGGAGAAACCAGAGGTCTGAAATTATGCAAACAATATTGAAATGAGCTTCAAATCATTACAACGAGTAGCAATTAAACTTGGTATGAGAGGACGCACGGGAGAGAAGGGGACAGTGGCCTTCAACCCATCTGGTAAACACATGCTAGTAATGCCACTCACTTTCTTTCATGTCGTGCTCTTTGTCTTTGTCTTCATGTTTCAGATAGTAGACGATGAAGAGAGCCAGGAAGAAGACGACGACGAGGATGAACAGCAAGATCGACACACCGATCAGACATCTCTCCCGCTTGGATCGGCCCGTCTTCAAACTGCGTACACAAAAGTGTATATGTGTTTATCTTCAAGTCCCAATTCACTTTACATGGACAGCAACTGTGATTTTCTTCAAGTCCCAATTCACTTTATATGGACAGCAAACGATGATTTTCTTCAAGTCCCAATTCACTTTACATGGACAGCAAACTATGTTTGAAATGCAACTGTTACCCGATATCATCCTACAAAATCTTCTTCTTTTTTTTTCTTCTTAAAGTTCATTACATTTAAAACCATTACTTATCTCTTGCCACCCCCTGTTCGTTGCATGTTTCTTCTTACCCCCTGACGTGAACTTTTGATCACGTATTTCAGGCTATCTTCAAATACAATATGCTGCCCGAAACATCTAAACAGCACCATGCTATATACCAAGTTTGTTGTTTTTTTTTTTTCCCTGCTGGAGGGCAATCGAAAATAGCAACTTATCTCCATTCACGTCTAGTGGTTCAATCCATGTGAATTTCTGTGCTACAATACAAGCGTAAATTTCAGGTATGCTTACTTGGCGATCCTTTATGTCTGGCGCTGCTGTTGGTGGGCAAATTTTGTCCTGCTTTCTGCTCTAGACAAAGGTGTAACGCATTTTTACACGCACATTTTCATACGCTCTTTTCCCTCCAGGAACACTACTGAGACGATGCTACTATTCCATTCGCCCCACCCACACTTTGCCTTACGAACTATCTTTTCATGGTTCAAACGGTTTCTGTTCACCACACAAGAATGAATATACCCATATCTCTTTGTCCTGTATTAGCTCGAATCATTACAATTCGAAACACTACCACCACTACCACCTACCACCACCACCACCACTACCACCACCACCACCACTACAACAACCACACAAAGAGAGAGAGAGAGACAGACAGACAACAGACAGACAGACAGACAGACAGAGAGAGACAGACAGACAGACAGACAGACAGACAGACAGACAGACAGACAGACAGACAGACAGGCAGAGACAGACAGACAGAGATGATTGTGTTGATCTGTAGATTGGGTTTAAAACCATACAGTGCTTACTTGATTTCTTCAAGGCACAGTTCCTGCTTGTTGCTGGCGTCACTGGCGGAGTTGCTGCTGTTGTCCATGTTGAGGATCGGTGGGGGTGCAGAGGAAAGCACCGAGGACGGCGTAGCGCTTGTTTTTATTGCTGAAGACCAATGCAGCCGATGTCTCGTGATCGATCTTTCTGTAATTAACATTAGTTAAGAATAATGACACTGTATATGTGTGTGAGTGTGTGTGTGTGTGTGTGTGTGTGTGTGTGTGTGTGTGTGTGTGTGTGTGTGTGTGTGTGTGCTTGCCCGCGCGCGAGTGTGTGTGTGTGTGTGTGTGTGTGTGTGTGTGTGTGTGTGTGTGTGTGTGTGTGTGTGTTGTGTGTGTGAGAGAGAGAGAGAGAGAGAGAGAGAGAGAGAGAGAGAGAGAGAGAGGGTGTGTGTGTGTGTGTGTGTGTGTGTGTGTGTGTGTGTGTGTTGTGTGTGTGTCGTTGTCTGATGTCAATGGCAGTGATCCCGATGCTCATGCTGTCCCTGGTGCCAACACTGCTGCCCCTGATATCCGTTCTACGCCGAGTATATTCGCTCTGCTCCTGGTGTCCCTGTGTTCCTGCTGTCCACGCTGATGCCAGGCTGTTGTGTGACCAAGCTGCTCCTGGTGTCCCTACTGGTGTCCATGATATCCACGCTGCCCAGGCTCTGATGTCCACTTTGGTGTCCCTGATGTCCACGCTGGTGTCCACGCTGGTGTCCATGATGTCCACACTGGTGTCCCTGATGTCCATGTTGGTGTCCCTGATGTCCACGTTAGTGTCCCTGATGTCCACTGGTGTCCACGTTGGTGTCCCTGATGTCCACGTTGGTGTCCACGTTGGTGTTCCTGATGTCCACGCTGGTGTCCCTGATGTCCACGTTGGTGTCCCTGATGTCCACGTTGGTGTCCACGTTGGTGTCCCTGATGTCCATGTTGGGGTCCACGTTGGTGTCCCTGATGTCCACGCTGGTGTCCCTGATGTCCACGCTGGTGTCCCTGATGTCCATGTTGGTGTCCACGTTGGTGTCCCTGATGTCCACGCTGGTGTCCCTGATGTCCACGCTGGTGTCCCTGATGTCCACGTTGGTGTCCACGCTGGTGTCCCTGATGTCCACGTTGGTGTCCACGCTAGTGTCCCTGATGTGTCCACGCTGGTGTCCTGCTGGTGTCCCTGATGTCCACGCTTGTGTCCCTGATGTCCACACTGGTGTCCCTGATGTCCACGCTGGTGTCCCTGATGTCCACACTGGTTCCTATACTGATGCTCACACTGGTGTTCGCACTGATGTCCCTGGTGTCCACACTGGTCCTCATACTGGTGTTCACACACTGGTGTCTCTGATGTCCAGGCTGGTTCCCGCGCTGGCGTCATACTGATGTCCGCACTGGTGTCCCTGATGTTCACACTGGTTCCCGCACTGGCGTTCATACTGATGTCCGCACTGTGTCCCTGATGTTCACACTGGTTCCCGCACTGGCGTTCATACTGATGTCCGCACTGGTGTCCCTGATGTTTCACACTGGTCCCGCACTCCCATACTGGTGTCCACACTGGTCCTCATACTGATGTCCGCACTGGTCCCTGATGTTCACACTGGTTCCCAGACGTCCAGTCGACGCTGATATCCCTGGCGTTCATGTTGGTGCCCATGCTAGCGTCGATGATGTCCACTCTAATGTCCAAAGCAGTATCCCTGATGTCCCCTGGAGTCCACACCGGTGTCCACGCTGGTGTCGACACTGGTGCTTTTGACATCCACGCTGATGCCCATGATGCTCAGTCTTCTGGTGTCCACGCTGGTGTCCACACTGGTGCTTGTGAGGTTCACACTGGTGCCCACGATGCTCAGTCTTCTCCTGGCGTTCACACTGGTGCACTCGACGTTCAATCTACTCGCTGGTGCCTGTGGAGTTTACGGAGGTGTCCCTTATGTCCACAGTGGTGCGGCTCTCGTCCATGGGACTCCTGGTGTCCACACTGCCCCTGGTGTTTGTGGTCTGTTTGACGCTTTGAACACTCCTGATACAGCTGATATTCATAGTGACTCTAAGAGACTGAATGATTATGATGAATTCAGCGCGTTTTCACAGCACTTACCTTGCGATGTGTCTAATACAGTTTCATTGTCAGTAGCTGATCACCTACTACTCCCCATTCCCCTCGTGCCCCTCCTATCGGTGAGTCAGAAATAAACTCCAGTCAAACATTTGTTAAACGATTGATGGATCCTCGGTTCAGTCCTGATGGGATCGAGAACCGGGGGATTGATGATCGGGGGAAAGCAATCAAAGATGTTTTTTTTTTTTTAACTAGTCTCTGAGACTCCTACACTTCAGGGTAGACTGACATGAAGTAGAGTCAAAAGTAGACAGCAACAGCCAAGACAATAGAGCCAGTCAGTGAACATCAAAACCAGACAACGGCATGTTACTGAATGCTTCCCCCGTGTTGGGACTGGCTCCGCACGCACTGACTCTATACAAAAACCAGAAATCACCTAGGGACTCGGCCCTGCCCATGACATAGAATCATCGTCCTATGTTTGTCTTAGCATTGTAAACAACACATTTAGTTCGTTTGCTACCTATAACATTGAAGGTATACGCACAATTTATGATCCAGCGATCAGATCTTTTTTCCAGTTTTGATGCAATTTTCCTTCCGAAACATTTACAGTTGATTTCCCTGTTAACGTCTTTCCATCATTTGACGTTTTTATTTCAACTCGGTTAAAGTTATCAGATAATGTTTCATCACGACTATCAGGTGGCGTGGCTTTGTTGATAAGGAAAGTATTTTCAAGATACGTTAAACGTGTTCCCAAAATATGCAATAACTGTGTTGTGTTGAGATTATCTAAACTATGTACAGGTTTTAAATGTGGATGTAATAATCATAGGCATATTTATTTCTCCATCACTAAGCTCTTATATGCGGAAACTGAGATTGCCAATGGTATAAGTATTCTTGAACAAGTGATTCTCGATATGTATGAAGGGTTTGGAGATCTACCTTTGATAATTAAGGGAGATTTCAATGCCAGGACTGGTAATTCCAACGCAACTGACTTCTCCTTTTCTTATTTGTTTTTCTCACATTGACGATAATAATGTACCAGAGGTCCAATATACAAGAAACTCTAAAGATTGTATAAGAATTGATTTTGGTCATTATTTGATTAACTTGTGCGAACAGCGTTCCTTATTAATACTAAATGGGTCAGTTTTGGAGATATGAAGGTGAGTATACATATATTTTCACATAGTGGTTCAAGCGTCATTGATTTATCTTGGTCTATTTTTGAATGTGTTAATGAATTGTGTGTTTTACCTAGCACTGAAGCCAAACACATGCCTGTGACAATGACTTCTAATGTTCAAAACAACTTGATAATGACTTATGACTTACCTAGAAAGACTAGTATTGAGAAACTTATCTGGGACAAAGACAAAGTGAATGAATATACGGAGGCATTTGTATCAGAAGAAGTAACATCCATCCTTGATTTAGCCATTGTATTAATAAATTACGATGTAGATCTTGCCATTAATAAATTCAACGAAGGTCTAACTCTTGCTAGCCAATGTATGAAAAAGTGTATTGCAATAGGCATGCCTTCTAATAAACCATGGTTTCATGCTGAATGTAGAACTATGACGTCAAAGGTGCGTCTCTCTCTTAGGACATTTTATAGATGTAACGACAGTGAAATAGAAAAGAACTCATAAACACATATATAATGAAGATAGGCGACGATTTAAAAAAAAAAATTCTTAGAATTTAAGAGATTAGAAGACAAAAAACGTACACTTGAGGCCCTTGAAGCAAACAAAAGTGACCCAAAGAAATTTTGGGAAACAATTAAATCTAGAATAATCAAAACGTTGGTAGACAATACAATTTGAAAAAAAAAATGACTGGTATGACCATTTCCAAGTGTTTAATTCTGACAATGGTTTGGATTACGTGAATAGATCGTGATAATGTTGACTTGGATGTTGACGTTGGGGAAGAGTGCTTTGACATATTCCAAATTTAGATAGCCCCATACCAGATGTAGAAACTACTGACACAGAGGTAACAGATGCATTCAAAGCTTTAAAAATGGGGAAAGCTGCTGGACCTGATGGGTTCAGTGCTGATTTCTATAAATATGGTTCACCAACATTTATTTCGTTTATGACAAAGCTATTTGATAACTTATATGATACTGGTACGTTTACACGTAGCTGGTCTGAATCACCTATCCAACCTTTACATAACAAAGGAGATATTAACTCACCAGATAACTATAGAGGCATTTCTCTCCTGAATATTAGCAGTAAACTGTACACTTATATTCTTAACGAACGATTAACAAGTTGGGGAAAAAAAAAAATTATAGTACGGTAGACCAAATTTTTATTTCATTGTTATTAGTACAAAAACAGTCATCTAATAGTAAAAAAAAAAATTGTTTGCTGCATTCATTTGACGCCAGGACCACAGACACAACCAGCCGTGTCTCCCTGATGAGTTCCGATCAATCAGACGAAGGCCTCGGAGCAGGCAATACAAATAGATCTGCCTTCGAAAGGGATAACGATGGTT
>JADBJO010003212.1:77500-80000 GCA_016801955.1 Conus betulinus
CACCTGTTAAGTGACTCTTATATAGATGTCCACGCCGTTTTTTACATGGTCCGAATCAATCTTGAGCAACTTGTGTCGCTCTCACTGGGAACAAACAATAAGAGGATGAGAGGAGGGATGAATTAGGCCGGTTTCTTTTGAAAAAAAGAATAAATAAAGGAACTGCATATCATCCTTTTGTTACTGAAATGGATCTTTTTTTCACTATTATGTGTCTGCCATTTACACATCTTAGGTAGCAGAGAAAGGACCTCCTCCCAATGATACCCATCTCTCTAACACCACCTCTTCCACTCCCCTCTTCCCTTTCTCACTTCACACTCAATGCTCTTCTTCTCCCCACTGCCCTCTGTCTCTTTGGATTCTTTTAAGATCATCCAGATATTCGCCCATAATTGCAGTTCCTTCCATCTCAAATCTGTCTATCTTAGTACCTCTGTGTCATCTTGTGTGTGTGTTCGTCTCTCGACAGAGCTCGTTGTACATTGTTCATGAATAGATGACGTGTATGCACGCTTACCTGACTGTGTCTTTTCGTGTGCAAGAGTGTGTGGGTTTAGCTGAAGTTTACATGAATCTCTCTCTCTCTCTCTCTCTCTCTCTCTCTCTCTCTCTCTCTCTCTCTCTCTCTCTCTCTCTCTCTCTCTCTCTCTCTCTCTCTCGTTCCTTGTGTTGGGAGATGCATCACTGTTTCATCACAAGCTGCTGAACCCAGTATAAATTCCCATAAAAAGTGCCTGAAATACATTCCAATATGTCTACTCGCCAAACGATGAAAGCAAACGATCAAACGATGAAAGCAAGGTGATATTTTCTATCATCATACCTTCGTGAATTTCAATTAAAAAAAAGGACCTCTTGAGTTTGACGCTGATGATCCAACTGTGGGTCGCACCAATTACATACAAAGTGAGGGCAAAGAGGGGGGGGGGGGGGGGGGGTTGTGTGTAGGCGGGGTGTGGTGGCGGGGGAAGGGTGGTGGGTGGGACGAGATCCTGGGACACACAAAGGGGATCCAGAACCCAGGTAACCCTCCTACCCCCCCCCCCCCTGCTCCCCCCACCTCCCCCACCCTGCCCAATTCCACTCTTCCCGGGGCATGTCCTACTTTTGCACTTGTTTATTCCAACGGGACATAGTCATGTTTGTCTAAGGAGGGGCGGAGAAGTGTGATTTACACAAAAATAGGTCAGCTATTTCGTTGTCCTTCAGGATAGGTATAAAGCGTCTGTCATGTCGTAACGGATATGTACCAATAGACACACAGAATACTCAAGGTATTCTGGTCATCATATGTTCAAACAATCAAATCAGTCACGAGTCAGTTAGCTGTTCGTAGGTTGCCAAGGGTCTAAATTTACGATTTTTCTACAAATATTTCCAAGAATTATCGTTATAGAAATCATTCTACAACCCCGTTTCAACTACGACAATTTGTGCCCTCTTGCATTGGTTGACTAGGCTGTTAATAGAAGCAGACAGTTGACGTTAAGTGATCGCAGTGATCATTATGTCCATGTTGAAATTCAGTGTAATCAGTTAATCAAGCCGCCCTTGTTACGATTAAACAAACCAGATGCATAAACATCTCTCTCTCTCTCTCTCTCTCTCTCTCTCTCTCTCTCTCTCTCTCTCTCTCTCTCTCTCTCTCTCTCTCTCTCTCTCATCTGTCGATTCACGCCAAACGTAACGTGGGTTCTTCTGCACAGTATTTATTTATATTCATGTCTACTGTCTACAGACAGGTGCTATGACGGACGAGGATAACTCATCCAGGAAGACAGAGGTGAGTGGAGCCGATCTGACGTCATGTAAACCACCAGAACGACAACACATTAAACTGTCCGTGTAGCGCACATTCTTGAGACGAGAGGGTGAAAAGAGACAACTGTGAGTACGCATAAGTCATAAGCATTAATTTCATGAACACACACACACACACACACACACACACACACACACACACACACACACACACACACACACACACACACATTTACACGCACAAACACACACGTACACACACGCACAAACGCACACACGCACAAACAATTTCACGCATCCAGGTATACACTCGCTTGGGCGCGTGCGAACACCCCTCCCCCCCCCCCTCTCTCTCTCTCTCTCTCTCTCTCTCTCACACACACACACACACACACACACACACACACACACACACACACACATAAATATAATATATATATATATATATATATATATATATAGAGAGAGAGAGAGAGAGAGAGAGAGCGTGAGAAGAAGAAGAGAGAGAGAGAGACAGAGGCAGAGAGAGAGAGAGCACGCACGTACGCAGAGAGAGAGAGAGAGAGAGAGAGAGAGAGAGAGAGAGAGAGAGAGAGAGAGAGAGAGAGAGAGAGAGAGAGGTGGTCTGAAAAGCTTTATATCTATACTGGCATGACCGTCTAGAGATATTTTTTTCTGGCTGGAAAAGACTTTAGAAAGAATCATCTCATATATACTCGTCACTCAGAACGGCAGT
>JADBJO010003212.1:85000-97500 GCA_016801955.1 Conus betulinus
CTGTATAACTTTTAAAAGTTAAAGCTTTTTCGAGCCTTTGTTAATAAATATTGTATATGATAATTCCACGACATTTTGAAGTAATGTATACTCCGAGAAATTTCACCATTTGTTTGTATGCTATAGTCTCGCCATTTATTTGAAAAATGGGTAATTCTGGTGGATCTGGCCCACTATTAAAAAGTAGAAGATTTGTTTTTTTCCGGTGATAGCATTAATCCATTCTCCTTCATGTATTTACTTAGTTTATCGAGTTCCAGTTGATATATTTTTTTTTAAATAGTTAAGCTGTCTTTTGGGAGTTTTCCTTTTCATAGTAACTTTCATCCACACATAACTATGTCATCTGCATATTGTACTAGGACAACATTATTCGATACAGACTGTGGCAAATCATAGAGCAAAATATTGAATAAATAAGGGGCAATAACTGACCCCTGTGGGATTCCCATTTTAGGAAATCGTAGTGTGGAATACTTGTTGCCAACATTTGTCTGCATGCTTCTTTCAGATAAAAAGTTCTTAATATAACCATATATATCACCAGACAGACCAATACTTTTTAGTTTGTATAGTAATCTATCATGCCACACGTGATCGTAGGCTTTCTTTATATCAAAGAATGTGGCCAGTATATTTTTCCTACGAGCAAACTGATGTTTAATCTGCGTAGTCAGTTTAACTAAATGGTCAACTGTACTTCTCCCCTTCCTAAAACCAGCTTGGTTAGTGGGAATAACTCTTCTTTTATCACAGTAATGAATTAATCTATTTAGAACTATCTTTTCTAGCAGCTTCCCTGTGTGTGATGTTAGAGCAATAGGTCTATAATTTTTTAAATCTTTTTTTGACTTTCCTTGTTTAGATATTGGAACTACGATTGAGTGCTTCCATATTTGGGGAATACAGCCCTCATTCCAGCATTTCTGTAATAATTCGAGCAGTAGTATTATCCAGTTATCTGGCAGATGTTTTAATAGAATGATGGATATTGCATCTACTCCAACAGCTGTTTTCTTAGCGCTTGAAGAAAATAGAGTATCTTTTTCTCTTAAAGTAATTGGAGCGTTGATATAATTTGCGTTATCTGCTACAGGATCTTTGTACATATCTTTTTGGGCCTCATTTACCCTAAACGTTCTGATTTCATTTGGAAGTTTACTAGGAAGCATTGTATCCGAAAAAGAGTCAGCGAACGACTCAGCTTTTTGTAAGTTTGTAGGAAGATCATTGCCTTCAATCCTGATTGGATATAATGGTAGTTGTATCCCATTTTTCATATCATTAATTTTTTCCATATCTCTTTTGTATGTCTTTATGGCTGTAAACCTCATCTGTGCAAAACGTAGCCCAGTACTGCCGTTTCACTTGTGCTATGGTTTTATTACTGAGTGAATTTGCTTTCCTAAGTGGAATGTGATTTTCTGGTTTTTTATCCTGTAAGTAAACTTTGATATAAACGTTTCTTTTCATTTACAACTTTCTCACAGACTTCATTCCACCAGATGTTTCCCAGATGTTTGTTAGAATTCAAATTAGAATACTTGGGTATGGAACAGTCAGCGGCTTGCAACACTGTGTCCGTGAACTTTGAGTAAAAAGTATTGATATCATCATCTCTTATGTCATTAGTATTTTGTGATTTCAGAATATTTTGAAATAAGTTCCAATCAGCACAGTTATAGTTATATTTTGCTATGACATCTTCATCTGCACTTTCCTGGGCTAGTTTATCATTTAGCGTGATAATAATGGGTAGATGGTCACTTCCTAAGCTATCTGTAAGCGTGTTCCAGTCACTATTTGGTACAAGAATGGGAGAAATAAGAGATAGATCAATAGCAGAAGCTCTTTGATTTGGTAAATCAGGGATCCTCGTAACTCTCCCATCATTTAGTAGATAGAGGGAGGCATCAACTATATTTTCAACAAATCTGTTACTAGTCACATTTATGTTATCATTTTCCCAAAAAGAAAAGAACTCGCGTACAGTTTCTGAAAAAAATGATGTCAGCGTAAAACCTGGTGACGTCAGTTTGAAAATACGCAAAAGTCATGAGCACCAGAACGAAGAACAAGACATACCGGTGGTCACTTTTCTACACGACTCAGTGCTTAATGGAGTTGACACGGATAGACTAGGATACTCGTATGGTTTTGATGCATTTTCCTTCAAGGCTCAGACGTCGAATGATCTAGGGAAGCAAGAGTCCTCTGTTTTTTCTTCAAAGAAATCGCCCAGAAGCCATTGTCATCCACTGTGGAGTCAATGATATTAAAAAGTCTGACCCCAAATCTGCAGCAAAATCTTCGCCGATTCCATCAGAGTCATATCTTCCAGACATCCTAAAACGAAAAAATCGTTGTCAGCAAAATGGCGCCTCTACGAGATACTGAGTTGGAAACCAAACGTGAACTATTCAATGCTTTGGTCTCCACAGAACTGTTTGGGATGGAAAGAGTCTCTTTCGTCAACCATGGCAACATGCAGACCAGAGGGCTGAAGAAAGACGGGATTCATCCAACAGCAAGAGGGGCCAGTGTCCTTGCGGGAAACCTGGGGCGACACCTGAGACAGCTGTTCTGGGAGCAGCCGAAGAAAACTTTAAGGCGTCCACGTCATCAGCTACCCAGACGCTTCTACCAAAACTCCAGCTTTTCACACTGCTTTGGGGAACGGAACCCGTGGCAGAATCCCTTTGATGTACTGAGAGACTGGTTTTAAAAACTGAACTAATCCAGTATTGACATTGCTTTAACTGCGGACAGCAAAGGACCGTTCCGTTGACTTTGCAACTAGTTATCCGCTGCGTTTATTCTTTGTGCATCGGTATTATATTTAGAACCCCCCCCCCCCCCCCCCATCTCTCTCTCTCTCTCTCTCTCTCTCTCTCTCTCTCTCTCTCTGTCTCTATCTATTTTCAGTATCTCTGTCACGTATTGATATTTATTAGTATACTTCATCGGTATATGTTGTATTGTTATTGTCTTTCCCCCCAAGTTTTCCTAAGAACTGTTAATAGCTATGGGAGAAACAAAGGCTATAAGTATTATGCAATGGAATTGCAGGTCTTTACATACAAACCTGTCTTACCTTATTCAACATCTTGCCTCTTTCAGGTATCAGATTCTCATTTTACAGTCGTTAAATGTCACTCGAACTAAATTGCCCAAACTGTCGAACTTCTACTATCCTCCAGTTTGTGAAAAGATGGATCAGAAGGAAAAGTTCAAACAGCTATTTATATTCATGATAAGATGAATTACACCAAATGCCTATCGCCAGCACCAGTGAATATATCGAATCTATACTCCTGTGCAGCCAAAGTTAAAATTAATGAAACATTAATGATAAATGTTGTTAGTGTATACTTACCTAAAGGCCCAAATGAGGAAAATACCGAATGGTTACGCCCATTACATGATTCAAATGAGAAATGGATAATCGCAGGTGTGTGTGTGTGTGTGTGTGTGTGTGTGTGTGTGTGTGTGTGTGTGTGTGTGTGGTGTGTCGTGTGTTAATTATGCTCCTTTTCTTTGAATGAAAAACGTTGATATTCTGTTTATAATATTTTCTTAAATGTCAGTACAACCACGAGTTAATCTGACGATAAATTGGTTTCGGTCAGTCAGTGTCTGTGTTCAGTTAAGGTTTAAGGTTCGTTTAGGTTTCTTTATGTTCAGTCATGTTCCACTTGGATTCCTTAGAGATGTATCATGCTTTTTAATTCCAATTTTAGGTATTTCGGACTGGTATCTCGGTGTCTGTTCTTTTGATTGTTTTTAACGTGAGTGAAAGGGTAATTTAGAAAAGAAAGAATCTGAGATGTTTGAAACGTGAGAAGTCATTTTCCTTTGTTCTCATGCCTATTATCAGTCTGGTGTTTCATTTCAAATTGCTTACTGTGTGACTTTTTTTTGGTCTATAATCTGTCTTCCAGCATTCAGTCTAGAGAAAAAGGAAACGTATTCGAAAAAAAAACTATTTGATTTGAATTGTGATTAGTGTTTTGAAAATGGTTTGCTTTCATTGGAGGGTCTATATACGAACACAGCGTCACTGGCGTGAGAATCAAGAAGTTGTATGAATTATTTTCTTTTGGAAACAAAAAAAGCAATAGTCCTCCAAAGGGAAACAAACGGTACACAAGATCACAATTCCACTCTGAAGAGTGGAATTGTGATCTTGTGTATTTTCTTTTGGTTTCGTTTCCCCTTTCGGCTACAGATATGTATGTCCCCGTGTGTTTTTCTGTCCGCCTGTCTGGCTTTACACGATGCTCGCTTGCACACTGTGCATTACTTTTGTCACGTAAAATGGAAAGGTTGATGACTAATTCATCGAGTTAAGATGGGGCTTAATTCGAAGTCGATAAACTTGGAGAACATTAAACAGACTACCTCATTTAACAGTCTTTTTGTCCTTTTTTTTTTTTTACTCGTCTGCCTAACCCTCTGTTTTTAATTTCGTTGTGTGTATCCCCCCCCCCCTCTCTCTCTCTCTCACACACACACACGCACTTTTGCACGCACGCACGCACACACACCATACATGCGTTTGTATTACAACAAAAATCTGTTATTTGTTTTCCCAGTTGATTTTATAACTATTCAAATTGCAGTACAAAGACGAATCATTTTCTGTTTACATAAAAGCGCGAATCATATATAATATTTTCATGAAGTCAGTATCAACTCATACATGATGTGTCTGAAAAAAAGGGTAATAAAAAGGAGGTTTTTTTTTCCTGTCCATAATACATCAGTCATGAAATGAGAAAGAGATAAAGTACCAACAAGCTGTGTATTCGTAAGTACCGTATACCCATTTGGACGAGTGAAAACTCTACACGGGTTCAACATGTCGCACACTTATTCGTTTTTAAAAGACTAAGGCACAGTCGCATAACATCCATGTACATAACATGTACACACAAATCCAAGCACACATAGACAATTGAAAAGGTGCAGATACATAAAATCCTTCGTTGCAAGTTAGTCAACATTCAAAACAAACATTATGATAAAACAAACATTTTTTTTATGATGGGCTAAAAGAAACGGGATTATCTTATTTTTTTTTTTTTTTTTTTTTTTTTTTGTAAAACTACTTTTAAATTCTCTGTGACATTGTGAGACAACAATACTGCATGTGTTATTTTGCACTGGGGGGAGATAGTGGGGGCGGTGTGGCAGAATGAGAGGCACGTTTTCATTTGCACCATTTCTTCTTTTCTTTGGGGGAAAGCACACTTCGGGGTGGACCGACAGGGTTCGAGTAAAGGTGAGCAAACTCGATCATGACATGGGGAAATAAAGAAGTGAAGGGGGGAAATGGTGTATGAATTGGATCGCTGGGATGGTAACCTGTGAGCAAGATGTCACAATAATTGTAAAGAAACTTATGGCTTCATCTCTAATCACAGAAGCGCACTTGTTCTTTTTAATACAGACTATGTAAACTTGATCCAAACGTATACATTAGAGTGATTAAAAAAAAAAAAAAAGCAAAGATCGAAATATGAGGACACAACCGACTTGACAAAGCTAGAAGCATTTTCAAAAGAAAGAGAAGGTCAAGACATGGACCCTGTACGGTTAAATGCCAGCGACATCAAAAAGTATTGCAAATATCAAAGTATTATGAAAGATGGGTAAACTGCAACAGAAGCAATATATACATTGCTAGTAAATAGTGTGTGTGTGTGTGTGTGTGTGTGTGTGTGTGTGTGTGTGTGTGTGTGTGTGTGTGTGTGCGCGCGCGCGCGCGCGCGCGCCGCACAGACAGATTTCCAAAAGAAAGTAAGCTCCCATAGCGTAGGGACAGAAGACACCATGGCATATTAACAGCAATGTCTTTTGAAGTGTAAAACATGTTGCAGTTGAATTTCCACAATTCTTTCTTTTCCTGCCTTTGTGATGTTATTTCTCATCAATGTGCTGTTGCACCGTAATCTATAGGCTATTCCAAGTCGTGAAGCAGCACTCTTTATCAGGATAACCTGTATGCGTTCCAGACAACAACAACAACAACAACAAAAAAAGGTGGTTGTGGTGTTTTTAAAACTTTCGTCACTACTATCGCTTTCGCCATCGTTTGTTAAGGGCGACTACTCGCACTACGAACTCACTTGAATAAAACTGGAATTTAGACAACCAGCTTTTTCTAAAGCGACGGGGGGGGGGGGGGGGGGGGGGGGGGGGGGGGGATCATACGTATTTGTGAATGGTGCTATATTCCGATATGTTTACCGTTCCGACAATGGCATGTGTCAAATGCTAGGACAGGCAAGAAATCCCTCGGTTGGTAAAAGGAAAAATGTAGGCGAGGACTTGAAGTATCTATATGATCACAAAACATCAGTTGTGTTGCCATTTTGTACAAACACCGAAAGTCAAGCTGGAAAAAAAAAATGCAGGCTAAAATTTGGAGGTCATTCTATGATTTTCTGCTCAAATGCAATAGGGAAGAAAATCAAAGAAAGGTCCACGCATTTAGCCTGTATTGTTCACCACAACATTGAGAAGCTATCTTCTAATCTTTCAGTTGAACGCAGCAGTCTGCAGAACGACACATGTTTTCCTTCCAAACCACTTTACCGCAGTGAAAGAGGAGGAGATTTTCGATTAGGACAGGTGATTGTGTAAGAGTTTATGGCTGCCCTATTTAACTTGTACATGTATCAGAATGTTGACACGTTTGAAAAAAAAAAAAACGCTTTGTAAACTAGAAAATTTGTTTCAGCCGAGGAACTGTGTCATTTTCCCCAAAACATCCCACCCATCTTCCCTATCCCTCACAAAAAGACGAATAAAAGGGACCGAATTCTACAACAAAGAAGGAAAGAAAAAAGAAAAAAAAAAAAAGAAAGAAAGAAAGAATCGGCTTCTAAGTATGTGTTTGGCATGACCTCAGTTTGCTTTCATCAGCGTTTTTCTGTCTGCAAAACTGTTTACATCCAAGACGTTTTACATAGTAATAGTATGTAAAGTCAATAGAGCCACTGAAATTCTATGGTCTCGTCAAGTGCTTGTAGTTCGGTGTTACATGGTCTTCATGGTCAATCCTGGACGATAATGCCATTCCACCTGGTCACTGTGGATAGGAATGTGTACACGGACTCTGTTACTTGAACTCTGAGACGTGTTCTTATTAAAAGAGTGATTACTACTTAAATGTTGTTTTCATTGGCAAACATGCCACTAACAATTCAATGGAAAGCGTTCAATCTGTCGAACCTAGAGCCACAGCAGCCGTCATCTGGAAGAAAAAAAAAAACATTTCCATCAAACTGCATTTTAATGAGAATGTTTTGGGTCATGCTTTTAAAGAGTCAGCTGGTCATTACCAGTATAGGCTTTCCCAGCCCGTTTTCCACTTCTTGCAGGAAACTCGGACAAACACTGGCTAACTGCCTGCCAGTTGACTACGACATGCTGGGTATTTAAACCAAAATCAATCATCGCGCACACGCACACGCACACACACACACACACGCGCGCGCGCGCGCGCTAGCGCGCGCACCTGCCTTTAAGCAGAGAACATGATTAGCAATGTAAAAAATGTAAGTTAACAAACGTGGAACAGAGTAAGATGGGAGAGGGCAGAGGGGAGGGCTATAAGCGGGCATGCTGTTGGGGGGAGAGTGAGGGAGAGAGGGGGGGAGGTGTCCAGGCACATGGTAGAAGATGGGGAAACAAACAGGGAGGAGGGGAGGGGCAGTTGGGGGGGGGGGGGGGGGGGGGGGGACGTTCTGCTCGGTTGCATGTCATAACAGGCTAAAACAAAGTCTTCATCAGTCAGCTCCGACATTAGTGACCACTCTACCACACGTGGCACTTCTTTTCAGGATTCATGTAACTCCCCACTGGGCAGTTGAAGGCCTTGGCAAACTCCACGCTGTTCTGCATCGGCCCAATCACTCTGAAAACCAGCACACATTTGAAACAAAACAAAACAAAACAAAAAACTGACCAGTTGCAGCAGACGAGGAATAAATAGGGTTAGTTCCTTTGACCAGTCAAAACTGGCTGCTAATTTAACGTTTGTACTCTTATTCATTCTTTTAAATGTGCTTCCTGGGATTTAAACACACACACACACACACACACACACACACACACACACACACACACACACACACACACACACAAGAGGGGCAATAAACATTGTTCAGGGGTGTGTACTAATTGACATCTGACCAGCTGCTTTTCAGCCACTGCAAGCAGACTAGACTCCTTCTTCTGTTGACAGAGGTTCCATTACTTTAAGCCTTTCTTAAACGGTGAAAAACACAAAGATGATTCAACACGTACTTTGGTCTGAGAGAGAAAGAAACATGTACTGAAAAGGAAAACGCTGATCAATACTTTTTGATGCATGCTGCTTGGATCACGTCTTGCTCAAATGTGTGCAGGGGCTTGGACCACACCTATAAACAACAGACGTGGCCAATGCGCAAAATGATACACCGCGGCCGTCAGCATGCCAAGAACGATAACAATGTATGACAAAGAGGAGTAGGAAATTATGATTGTTCCAAAACAGTGTCCTGGAAAGATTCGAGGGTGGAAGTGCTGCGAGCTGGGAGAGCAACAAGTAAGCTGACTCATATCCGTAAGGGATGTGTGACAGATGGCGAGAGAGTAGCTTCTTGCATAATTCGCGTTTTGAATATGAAGAGTTCATATATCAATCCGGACTTTCCCTCGGAGTTAACATTGGTTCTGACTCCGTTCCCCATACAGTCCTTCGAATGAGACTAGAAACCGAGGTTCCGTGTGTGAACGCACGCACAACATCTTGCACACACGTAAAATCCCATCACCAACTTTTGGAAGAGAAGGCCAGTCTGGCCGCTGATGTGGATGACACGTTACACATAGCATGCGCCTTCCCCGAAGATGGAGTATGGCTGCCTTAATGGCGGGATAAAAAAACGGTCATACACACACAAAACTCCTGCGTACGCAGAAAGAAAGAAAAAGAAAATCCGGACTTACTGACAGGCCTTCAAATTGTTGTCCAGCAGCAGAGTTTCTCTAACCATTAGAAGGAATCTGAACCGATCTCCAAATGCTTAAGGCTGTTCATGATGAATCGTTTCGCTGTAATATCAGTTGTAGCTATTGAGATTGGCTATAAAGATATTAGCATCTCTCAGCACGTAATCATACTTTTTACCTCTGATAAAAAGAAATACTGATCATACTAGATTGTGGCCTTTAAAGTACTGTTTAATATTCTTTGCAAAGCTCGAGTCAGTACGTCATTGCTTGTGAGAGAGGGGCGATTTGTTAATTTTTGAAAGGTAAATTATTTTAGCGTCTGAAATACGTCTTCTTGGCCTTTTTTCTCGTTTTCTTTTTTGTGTGTGTGTGTGTGTGTGTGTGTGTGTGTGTGTGTGTTGTCAGTACAACCTTGAGTTAATCTGACAATAAATTGGTTTCAGTTAGTGTGTGTGTGTGTGTGTGTGTGTGTGTGTGTGTGTGTGTGTGTGTGTGTGTGTGTGTGTGTGAAAAATTACCGTCCCTAGACAAGACCCAAATTTCACTTTACGAACAACGATAGATGACAGAGCATGACAGATCTGGCATGTCGTCTTTACCGACTGTCCATCACAACATTTCAGTAGGCTATGAAGTAATGCCTGTTGTGGCTGTCTCCTCTCTAAGTACCGCTAAGTGAATGGACCACAGGGAAAAAAAAGCCGTCCCATGTAGATATAGAACTCTCTCACCTTCATCAGAATCATTGTCTTCACAAACCTCTCATCCAGCTATTCATTGATCTAATCAGCCAAAAAAAAAAGAGGAGTAAAGAATACACATGTTGCATCTTAAATATTTCATGGTGAAAAGGAAAATGCCTGCCTCTTTACTTGCAACATGACTATGACGCATGATCTTGTCTGGTAATATCTGACTGAAAGACAACGTGAACTGCTGAAATATAACTGTCAAAAGGAAACGAAGTCTTATATACCTATATGGATGGGGGGTATGAACGTCTTGAAGGAGTGCTGGTATCACGTCGGTTTTTATGTTGAAACACCAGAACTGCAAGTACAGAAACAGAACATTACAAAATATAAAGTTCATTTCCAATCAAAACATTCGATCTTGGATAAGCTAAACTGCGCAACGGAAGAGATACACAGGCTAACAGTGAAGCTTGAACACGAAAAGAACTGATGGGATCCATTCAGTTTGAGGGAAACATGCATTGAGCGTGACTTGACCGTCAACTCGAAGAAGGCTCTGTGGTCATGTCGGATTTAGCATCCACAGACGAATTGAAATGACTCTCACGGAGAGAAAAGAGCAAGAGAAGTACGGGACCGCAAAACGAATGAATTAAGCAAGTAACAACACTTGTTTCGTAACGTGTTTGTTCCAATCTTTTACCGGTCCCTGTTGTGTCACGTGTTTGTTCAATTCGTTTGTCAGCTCTTGTTTTGTCACGTGTTTTGTCCATTCGTTTGTCTGTCCTTGTTTTGTCACGTGTTTGTTCCGTTCGTTTGTCTGTCCTTGTTTTGTCACGTGTTTGTTCCGTTCGTTTGTCTGTCCTTGTTTTGTCACGTGTTTGTTCCGTTCGTTTGCCTGTCCTTGTTTTGTCACGAGTTTGTTCCGTTCGTTTGCCTGTCCTTGTTTTGTCACGTGTTTGTTCCGTTCGTTTGTCTGTCCTTGTTTTGCACGTGTTTGTTCCGTTCGTTTGTCTGTCCTTGTTTTGTCACGTGTTTGTTCTATTCGTTTGGTGGTCCTTGTGTTTGTTCCATTCCTTTAAACTTTGCGGCAGGAATCTCTCTTGTGTCCTTTGTCACACGCACACACCTGCATCCACTCGCTTTATCTTCTTGCCTCAAAACACACACACACACACACACACACACACACACACACACACACACACTCTCTCTCTCTCTTCCACCCACTTGCCCTCCTTGCCCTCCTCACCGTCACATACGTACACGCTTTTTGTACCATTTCTATGCTCACTTTTCTATAAAGTTAATAAACGATTTCGTCGACGGTATAAAACTTACCAATATTGAAAGGTAAAAAAAAAAAAAAATCACCAGCATTTTCACCCCGATGGCTTTATCGTGGTGCACACCCGGAACAGGACGACTGTGACCACATCCTGATGTTTTTTTAATCTCTTTATCTACTACTTGCAATTCAAGCTCTTGATATACCGCATGCAAGACCATAATCATGTAATGAAGAAGGACCACAATGACAGAAAGGTAGGAGGAGATAATCGCATCGATGGGGAGGTAGCTGGGGTAAAAGATAAAGACGCTTAAGAGTTTGGGAAAACTGTATGTGAAAGGCGGCAGGAGAACTGTTGGAGCGAGGGACGAGAAAAAAAAACTGGACAGTTACAGACACTCTTCAGAGGAATACTACCAAAAGAATATACGATGATACTGTGCAGAATCCGAGGGAAGCGAAATAATCCTGACCTGTGCGGTGCTAATAAAGAAGAGCTGTTCTGGAGTGTAGCCCAGCATTGGAAGTGGAGGTCTTCCTTCCCCTCCTGGCCACCATTTTCTTGTAGGCCTGCGGATTTGAAACAACCAAGAATACTGACAAATCTCCATGGGCGAGCTAGCTGGTCTATTACATTGTTCACAATCAGTTGCAAAACTAGCTAGACAATGATGCAGGCATAAATGTTTGCCAACAGATTCTGGTAATCTGACAAAAAAAAGTAATATAGATATATATCAAATATGATTGTAACAGATGGCAATTCTGAGCTGATAATCTGCCATTTCATGAACAACTGTACTTAACCAGCTAAGATTCTGTTCTCAGTTCCTATGATGCTGCTTCGTACAGTGATGGTTAATAAAGTTTGACAACATTGACTGTATTGGAATCAGCAAAGTTGCATGTTTACACAAGAATAGAGGCATGAATAAATGAAAATGAAATAGACACTTTATGTACTCGACAAACCGTCGACCACGGAGAGTTTCTTCCTGCATAACTCTATAATTCCGTTTAAAGCATTACTTGTTATGTAAATAGTTATCAATTCACAAACAGTACCTTCACAGTGTTCGTGTTAAGTGACAAATTAAACAGTATTCCATATTTTCCCTATGTCTGGCCAAGCTCGGTTCTAGTAGATCCAAGACTTCGTTATTTACTAACAAGCAAACGAACCAACGGACTGGACGAAAACAATCTCCTTGGAGAAGGTGACAAAAAGGGGCACAACTCTTGCTGGTGACAAACTGTGTGATACATACGCTTGTGAGTTTGGAAATCGAAAATCACAACTCCTAGTCCATAGCCCGCATCTCCAGACAGTAGTGATTCTATTTTTTAAGTGGCCCTAGCGGCTCCCTCATGAAATAAGGTGGTCAGGCAAAGGCTGGATCATCTAGAATGTATTAGAACTGGTTAACCGTGACTTTCCTTCTTATCAACTGAACGCATTGTGGTGGGATTTTTGTTTGTTTGTTTGTTTTTTTTTCTAGTTGCAA
>JADBJO010003212.1:105000-115000 GCA_016801955.1 Conus betulinus
GACAGACACGTTTTACTCCTTTTCAGATTGAAAAAAAAAAATCTAACATTAAATAATTCAAATCAGTTGTACAGTATGTATGAAATCTATCCATGATCCCAAAAAACAACTATTCCTGGGTCGAGTCAAAAACTGCCTCTCCTCACATGATCACTTTTAACTGATAAAAGTTGAACAAATACCAATGTCATAAGAAATGCACTCGGACATTTTCTGTTTTCCTTCATTGACAACACGATGGAGAGGTTTCCATTTTTCAGAACATTAACTATTTTGCTACTGCTAGGAACTTTCACAGAATTATCGAATGGAACGAAAATTTTGGATATTGGGTTATCAGATGCACCAATGTAAAAGTGTTTTTTTTTCTCGTCAAATTGACGATGATTTCGTCTCCCCATTGAAGTGTTAAAGTTCATTCCTCAATATCATGTCTTTCGAATATTTCCTTCATACCATTTGTTCCATTTAGAGTTTTGTTGGCATCCCAACATCAAATGTCTCCTTTCACGTAATCCTTTCTTATATTTTGCGTTTTTCTTCTTTTGACATATTCTAATCGGTCCAGTACTCCAGGATACTTGCAAACAATTTGCACAGTTTTGTTCAAACTTACACGGAATTCACTAAAGTTCTACGTCTGCAGCCTTCATTATACCATTCTCCATACAATTTAGACAGCCGTATGGATTTTCTGTGTTTCAAAATCTTGTATTATAGCACATATTTTCAATGACGGGACCTCGTGGTATGATGTAACCTGAACTAATTCCTAGTATCCTTTCTAAATGATGCAAATGGGTAGGCAGGCATCTAAGGGCATTTAAGCCGACACTTTCATAGCTACTGTAACCTTGTTTCCACGGAACTAAATCAAGCCGTTGCGAGATGCAGAACGACACACTGGGTTGGTACACTAATCATGTACATTTCTGTTCCCAGCTGTAGCGTACCAAATGTAAGTCATCCACACACAGTGATGCCCCTTAAAAAACTGCAAACTCAGAATGTCTTCTTACTTCAGCCTGTTCTGGCGCTGTCGAAGCCGACGCATGGTAGCTCTGTGCGTGTTTTCACCAACACTCCTAGCGCTTGCGAGGAAATCGTCTGAGCTGATGACAATCTGCACACAGCACGACATACTCTCCAGCACATTGGTAGCAACCATATTCTAATCGTTTGGTTTTGAAGGCAGTAAACACGATGTTGTAAAGCTGAAAATGAAAACATGAACAGTAACCTCGGAAACAAAGAGAAACGAAGAAACTGTACTTCTGGTCAGTCCAGAAAACTGACAACAACTAGATTCTAATCATTTCGTTTTGAAGGAAGCATATGCAACGCAGTAAAAGCTGGAAAAAAGCATGAACAGCAGCCTCTGAAAAAAACAGGAACGAAGAAACTGTACTTCTAGCCAGTTCTCTTCCTACACAGACCATTCACCTAGCAGACATTTGAATAAAAAAAAAAGTGCGTGAAACAAATAAGGAGACCTAGCCCACACAGAAATCACAAGCTCGCCGCTGTGTCCTTTTTTTTTTTTTTTACATGGGCCAATGACTAGATTTCCTTCGTTAATGCTGATTAAAGCTCAAACTACAAGACCATCCCCTGCAGTTTTAAATGAGATGAAAATGACTATGAGTGTTAAAAGAAAGGCATCACTTTCAATCTCAGGCAAATTTTCTTCTGGTTGGCCAACAACAGTTTCCCCTTGAAACTATAATTCTCGACTTTTAGCTTATTCTGATGAAAAATGTCTGGTTGGTGGAGATTTTAATGCCCATTTTCCATTCTGGGATAAAGACTGCTCAACTATAACCAGCAATCGCTTCATTGAAAATGTGGTGGACTCGTCTTTGCGCTTGCTAAATGATGGCAGCATCACTCGAATACCAGATATTTCTACACACAGAGCAAGTGCCATTGACTTGTTCCTGATTTATCCACAGTTAGCTTTTGACTGCATTTGGCAAACATATCAAGACACTCTCGTAAGTGATCACTTTCCACTAAATATTGAATTAAATAAAAATTCTGAAAAAACAAATTTTCCAGAAGACAAAATATCCACATACAATTATAAATTCGCAGACTGGAAGAAATTTTCATCTCTTCTTTCTCACGTTGATGTAGATGATATTTTTGATAATGAAGATGATATAAAATTTTTATATAGTAACATTCAGTGAAATGATTCTCTCTGCCGCAAATGAAACTATTCCTGAATGTAGAATCAGCAGAAAGAGAAATCATGCTGGAAATGTGTGGTAGACAAAAGAGTGCGAAGAAGCCGTGAATAAAAAAAAAAGAGAGAAATAGAAAGCATAGCTTAAAATTAAGTCTGAGGAAGTAAAAAAAGAAAAACATAAAATGTGGAATGATTCAAGTGCACATTCCTGTAGAATAGAAAAGGCACACGAAGAAATGAAGGGAGCCAACGCATATTCTAACAGAATTGTAGCCAAAGCGAAACGCTTATGTTGGTCATCCTTCTGTGACAAAGAGGTTTCTCTCAGCATAAAGATTTTCAGAAAGTGTGGAAAAAAATTCGGGACATGAAACAATGGTGATATATTCCTCGATGTCCCATTAAACTGTATAATAACAAATTTTCAACTTCAGCGGAAAAGGCAGATACATTTGCTGCTGATATATCCTCAAGGACAATGCGAATGGAAAGTCTTTCACCAGAATGTAGACAGCTTCGAGAAGAGGAAGAAAAGAAAACATCCCTACGATGAACCACATGCAAATAGTGACCTCTTTGTCAATGCACCTTTTACAATACATGAGGTGAATGATGCTATTTTTTCATTAACTAACAATACATCGTCTGTAGGGTTAGACGAAATTTCAAATTCTATGTTGAAACACTTACCAAATAATTTCATAAAATTTTTGCAAACAATATTTCAACAGATTTGGTCAGAGGCTGTTATGCCAAGGATATGGAAGCAGTCAGTAATAATTCCCATGTTTAAGCAAGGTACATCTGCAACAAATGTAAGTAGTTATCGACCAATAGCTTAAACTTCTCATGTCTCTAAGCTAATGAAAACCAAAAAAAAAAAAAACAGTTCTTAATAGATTGATATATTATTGCGATAAATATGACGTAAGACCACACAATCAAGCCGGTGTTCAAAAGGAAGATCAGTCATCGATTCATATAGTTAAAATATTCACACAAATTAAAAACCAATTCGCAAAACGAAAAAGCGTTTTGGCTACTTTTTTTTTACGTTAAAAGAGCTTCGATAGAGTCTGGCATGCCAGATTGTTATTCAAATTAAGAAACGTGGGTCTACCTGGCAATCTTTATTGTTATATCGGAGGTTTTGTTCAAGACAGAAAGCTACAAGTTAAAGTAGAAAATACGTACTCTGAATTTAAATTATTACAAATGGGAATTCCACAAGGCTCTGTGATAGCTCCAATGTTGTTTAACATTTTACTCTGTGATCTTCCAAAACATATAAGCAAAGACATCACAGCTGTACAGTATGCTGACGATCTGTGCATATGGATGAATACTTCAATATAAGGAAAAGTTGTCCTAAAAGAACAACACTTAATTACTACAAAAAACTTTACCAAAATGAATTAGAGAGTCTTGGTTGATACATGTCTGCGAATGGTCTAATGTTTTCTTGTGAGAAAACATACATGGTGTTATTTAACAATGGTGCTGATATAAGCAATTTGCCCTCCTTTAAAATGGATGCAGTCACACTTGACTACAAACCTTTTGTGAAATTTTTAGGAGTATATTTATCATCTAAATAACGTGGAATTTTCATATTTGGTACCTTCTGAACAAAGCTAGAAAAACACAAAACTTCTGAAAATTATCAGTAAACAAAGCTGGTGTCAGGATATAAACACTTTAAAACATTTAGCTACATCACTGATCCGATCAAAATTACGCTATGCACAAGAGGCTTTCTTCAGTGCCCTTAAACGCCTGCTACAAAAGCTGCAAACCAATTAATATTTTACCATTAGATGAACATAGAAAGCTAGCACTTGCCAAATATGTAATGAAATGTTCAACGCTCACAGGCGTGAATGAAAATGAGATTGCTGTAAAACCTGAAACTCGTTATCCAAAAAGAGCTCAGATTATTTCATCATATACTACCACTGATTCTTGAGCTGAAAATCTTTTGAAAGAGTCAACAGTCAGTTCTGAGACATTAGCGAAGGTGGCCTTGATTTCACCTCGAGCCTGGGAAAGGAAACAGTGCACATTTTGATCTTAATCACTCTGATGTGAGCAAAACTGACCAGCCAAATATTCTATCTTATTCTGTACAGATACATTTACAAGAGAAATATCCTCAACATCTTAAAGTTTACACAGATGGTTCAGTAGTGTCTAATAATCAGTCAGGTTCGGCTTTTTTATTACACCATCACAAAAGGTTGAGAAAATATACTCCATCGGAAAAGGCACATCAATATTTGTCGCCGAAAATGATAGCTATTATTATGGCACTGTCACCTTTAACTGACTTGCCACAATCAATATTTAAAGTAGGTATTTGTGTGGATTCAATGTCTGTTCTGCAAACCATACAATATTCAAATACCGTTTCGAACAACTTTCTTGTAAATGAAATACGTCATCTTATTCATGTCTTGATATGTAAAGGAACTGATGTCACCTTCTGTTGGATTCCATCGCATTGTGGTATTTGGGGTAATGAGCTAGCTGATATATGTGCAAAGAGAGGAGCCAGAAATGAAAAGTTTGCCACGGTATTGAATATAACCTTTTCTTTACCTGAAGTCAATCAATTATTAAAGCAAACCGTCTGGTGCCGATTCAGAAAACACTACAAAAATAAGTTGCGTGGTGTGGGTGATAAAAACACTCATTTAATTAATTATGCACATGTAAAAACAGCATTCCTCATTTACAAGTGAAAAATATGTACCACTACAGAAATTTCATTTCAATATGATATGAATTAAATTTGATGCCTTAAAAACTAAATATAAACGAAGCAAAATGTATTTGTGGAAAACGAAGAACACCCTAGCAAGCATCTGCTGTTTGACTATATACCTCTTCGATCTCATTTACCACCATTATCAGGAATGTCTTTGTGGGATGTCTTTTCAGATTTAAAGCTTGCCTTCGATTTTGTTTTCTCATTAATTTGTAGTCCAGTTAAGCATTTACTTTAAGATTATTTGCAGGTATGTTGTAGGGATGCTTAGATGGACATACATAATATGCACTTACATAACCACATTATGCATACACTAACATAGTCACAGACATCTATGCATCTCTCTCTCTCTCTCTCTCTCTCTCTCTCTCTCTCTCTAATATCACATATGCAAAAAGACGACGTAAAACTGAAGTACTACTACTACTACTACTTATAGCACATGGTAAGTTAGAATTTTTACTGTAAATGATCGTGCAATGTCGTAAATCCTTATAACAAAATTGCAAGTACTTTCCATTGCACAAGGACACTAATACAATTGCTGCAAAAAAAAAATCCACTGTTTAATAACAAATCTAATTCAACTCAACCACTGACAAGCATAAAACCACGAGCCACCATTTTTAAGTGAAAAGGAATGGAAAGGAGAAGACAACTCTTATTCCTTGCCAGACTTTCTGTGAGGTTAACCCCGCTCCACACTGGAGTTCTCAACCACACCCCAGTCTTCAGCTCTGGCTTCGTCACCACACATTGTAACGATCCACAGTCCACCACAGGAACAAACTGCATCGCAGACAATTTGAGTGAACAAGATAAGAAGTCTCCCCTTACTCCACCGTGTACACACATGGAACACAGTTTCAAGATTCTCCCTTCCTTCGTTCGTAGGAAAATTCGAACAGGCCATTGGCTTCGATATAACATACGCAAACCAGTCCAAGTTCTTGATAGCTTGAAGAATAATATTTGCATAGTACTAGAAACTACGATCCAACGCCCGCCTAACATTGCGACACTTTCTGCTGCGACAGAAGGCTTAAGATGACTGTCACGCGACTGTCGGAACTTTTGCCCGAAAACGTCACTTCCGGAAAAGTCCATTCTCAACTGTCGTCTGCTTGACACAAATGACCAATAAATAAATGAATAAATAGATATATGAATGAATACATAAATGAATAAATAAATGAATGAATGAATAAATGATGAATAAAATGTTGACAATAAAATGCGTCTGTTCATGCTCAGACGTCAAGAATCTAGCCAACCAGACCAGAAATTTAGACCTCCAGCAACACATTGATCATCAGAAGCGCGGTAAAGGGACAAGATTTGTCACTGCTAAAGCCGAGAATATGACAGAATGAAGCGGAACACCCTCACTTTGAAACACCCTTTGTTATTCTTTCCCGATTCCCTTGCAAAATGAGACGACTGCAGGCGGAAATCTGCACAAATCTTTAAAAGTATTTGAATGATTTCGCCGAACAACGTACACAAACGAACCACACAGAAAAAAAAAAAAAAAACCTACGCGTTTCGACCTCTTAGGTCTTCTTCAGGCAAGATAAACAACACTGCACTCGGGACAACGAAAATGAACGGGCAATCACTTATAGTCAAATCTGAAAAATTGCTCCGATTTGGACGAAAGTAAGTGATTGTTCGTTCATTTTCGTTGTCCTGAAGCATTCAATGACCATCTTGCGCCAAACTGGACGAATACAAGTGACTGCTCGTTCACTGTCGTTATCCTGAGCGTTGTCCATCTAGCCTGAAGGAGACCTAAGGAATCGAAACGCGTCGTGTGTTGTCTTGTGACTGGTTTGTCCACGTTGTTCGGCGCAGTCATTTACATACTTTTAGAATTTTGTTATTTCTCGAATGAGATACCTTGCACTGATGCACAGAAGCGAGCGGTATCTGACGATGAGCACACACATTAACCACAGTGCACCGAGTGTTAGCAGATTTACACAAAAGTAAGTGAGGAATGGATCACAGCTTCGGTCTTTTCTTCATTGGTATGGATGCAAATAAATTACCTGACTGTATTAAGTGTCTGCAGGTTTATATGAAGACTTACGGCTTTACAGTTAACAGTCTTTTCCGCTCCTTATTGTTAACAAATCATGTGGATGTCTCGTGTGTTCGCAGATTTGCATAATGACAGATGTGAAAAAAAGTTCAAAACTACAACCCTCTCTGCACCATAATGTGTGCAAATTATCTGAACACAGTGAATACCTGCAGTGCTACAATAAGACAGGTAAGTAAAAGTTCTATACTTCATGTCTCCTTATATCATATTTTGTGTAGATATATCATGCACGCTGTGACGCGCCCTAGACCCAACTGAATCCGATACTCTTGTACACAGACGATTTCATTGCATGTTTATTTACACGCTTTTATTGTGTGTGTGTGTGTGTGTGTGTGTGTGTGTGTGTGTGTGTGTGTGTGTGTGTGTGTGCGCGCGCGCGCGCGCGCGCGCGCGCGCGCGCGTGTGTGTGTGTATGTGTGTGTTTTGTGTGTGTGTGTGTGTGTGTGTTTGTGTGTGTGTGTGTGTGTGTGTGTGTGTGTGTGTGCGCGCGCGCGCGCGTGCGTGCGTGTGTGAAATCTTTTACGTTCGCAACTGTGTTGGCAGAAAAGGGGGGACAAAAAAGCGAACAGAACCTCCGTCTTCTGCGTTACAGCTGTTGCCATCATTACTGTACTAACTGATCTGAAGGATGACTGATATTCGAACAAGCTTTTACCTCCCGAACAAGCACATAAAGAAATGAATATATAACTCACATCTTTCGTCTTCTCGTTCAAATATGTATCGTTTTTCACACATCATCCGAGTACCCGATTTTTTCTGTAATGGCGTCAATCTGAAAATGAAATAAGTGCATAGGGTTAGATCTGTACAATGTGTCCTAATATGTGAACGGCGAATCATTATTCTCAGGTGTTGTCCTACCTGTTCTATTGCCCCCCTCCCTCCCTTTCCCCTTCTTCCCCAGCCCTGATTTGAGTACACGCGGCAATGGACAGATCCAAAAAGCGCTTCAATTTTGAGGGACAGCTTTGACGCATCGCAATTTGTAATAACGTCGCGATTTGTAATAATTATTACAAATTGCGACGTTATTACAAATTGCGATGCATCACAGCTTTCTAGATAGAAAAGGGCAAAGTTCGTGTGGCGACCTCCATGGCATATCACCTGATATGCCATGTACAGTCAGAGGCATTCTCTGGACAATGGTCACGTCATTGGCCCCAATGTCTGTTTGTTTTGAATGACATATCGTCCATATTCCATCTAACTCTGAATGACACATCATTTATATTCCATGTAACTTTGAATGACATACCATTCATATTCCATCTAACTCTGAATGACACATCATTCATATTCCATCTAACTCTGAATGACACATCATTTATATTCCACCTAACTCTGAATGACACATCATTCATATTCCATCTAACTCTGAATGACACATCATTCATATTCCACTTAACTCTGAATGACACATCATCATATATTCCACCTAACTCTGAATGACACATCATTCATATTCCACCTAACTCTGAATGACACACCATTCATACTCTACCTAACTCTGAATGACACATCATTCATTCCACCTAACTCTGAATGACACATCATTCATATTCCACCTAACTAACTCTGAATGACACATCATTCATATTCCACCTAACTCTGAATGACACACCATTCATACTCTACCTAACTCTGAATGACACATCATTCATATTCCACTAACTCTGAATGACACACCATTCATACTCTACCTAACTCTGAATGACACACCATTCATATTCCACCTAACTCTGAATGACACATCATTCATATTCCACCTAACTCTGAATGACACACCATTCATACTCTACCTAACTCTGAATGACACATCATTCATATTCCACCTAACTCTGAATGACACACCATTCATACTCTACCTAACTCTGAATGACACACCATTCATATTCCACCTAACTCTGAATGACACATCATTCATACTCCACCTGACTCTGAATGACACATCATTCATATTCCACCTAACTCTGAATGACACACCATTCATACTCTACCTAACTCTGAATGACACATCATTCATATTCCACCTAACTCTGAATGACACACCATTCATACTCTAACTCTGAATGACACACCATTCATATTCCACCTAACTCTGAATGACACACCATTCATACTCTACCTAACTCTGAAATGACACATCATTCATATTCCACCTAACTCTGAATGACACATCATTCATATTCCACCTAACTCTGAATGACACACCATTCATACTCTACCTAACTCTGAATGACACACCATTCATACTCTACCTAACTCTGAATGACACACCATTCATACTCTACCTAACTCTGAATGACACATCATTCATATTGCACCTAACTCTGAATGACACACCATTCATTACTCTACCTAACTCTGAATGACACATCATTCATATTGCACCTGACTCTGAATGACACATCATTCATATTCCACTTAACTCTGTTTTACGCACAAAGCTCTGGTAATACTGAGGTCCATAACACACCGTTTCGTTTTGACCGCTACTCTGCAAGAACATGCTATAAAATTTTCCGGAGGAGACTGCCTTCATCTAAATCATAGGTCAAATCCCTCCTAAAAACAGTATCCGTTTTCTCCGATTTCACTCTTTTTAGTGTTATTTGCATTTCTCTTCCTGTTTATTCATACTGCATTGTATTTCAAGACACCAAATGAATGAACAAAGCAGGCACAGTGCGCCATCTTCTATGGAAATAATCACGGAACTGATCACATCACCTTCTTCAAAGCTACTTGTCTGGTCTGTTCTGACATCCAGTCTGTGCCCCGCAGAATGTCCTTGAAGGAATCCTTCAGGTCAACGATCATATCCTCGACCTGTGTAGAAGTAACAAACAAACAAATTGAGTTACGAGAGTTACCAGAGTTCATTCATCTCCCATGATCCTCTGAAACAGTAGCGAATTCGCAT
>JADBJO010003212.1:125000-135000 GCA_016801955.1 Conus betulinus
TACCTAGAAATGTACATTCTAGTTTCAATGGGAACGATCTGCCGCCCCAGCAAGTTTGTGTTCTTATAGCCGCTTACGGTTCACCATAAAATACCAATGTTAAGGTTTACCACACGCACATTCACATGATGGAAGCAAATTGTTAACATCTACGTGCTTTGTGTACAGAGTTATTAATTGACCAATTAATTAACCAGTCAATCAGATCAATTTATCAATTAACCGATCAATAAATAATTAATTAATAATTATTTCATCATTGATTAATTGACTGACTCACTGATTGATTGAATGATTGATTGCTGACTGATTTACAACTATGATGATGATAGTAATGACAACGAAGACAACAACGATGATGACAAAGATGGTGATGTTAATTTTTGCGCCAAAGGTTTTTTTTTTTAATTCTGGTAAAAGAAAAAAAAAAGTAAACATTCCTGCTAAGACTGTGAACAAGAATAAGAGTAAGAAGAATTCGAAAAGAACACGAAGAAAACAGACTGCATAAAAAAATAACAGAGAATGCGTGGTATTGGTAAGCGAATGGTAGAAAATTCAGCATAAGAAACTGTCCCATATACCTGAGGGTACCTTTTGGTCAGCTCCCTGATGGTCAGCTTTTTGTATTTGGGCTTTTACATCTATTGGAGCTGGCATGGTGGCCTGAAACAAAGCGACACAGTACAGCGGCCAGATGACAGTCCCTACTCAAGGTTCCATCTAGAAAAGGATTTTTTTACAGGGTCATATATATTTCTGTCTATACTAGATCCACCTAACGGTGAAGAAAAAGGAGTAAGTAAAAAAACTGGGTTCGTGTTTAATAGATTCTAACAGTATTTAAACAGATACCTCAGTTTATCAAAACTTTAATCTTGCTCTAAAAGTTGCGCAGTATTACAGTCCATACAGTTTGCGAGGGCTGTCTCCACTTCTTGACTGCGTCAAGAGTCATAGGGTCTCCGTACTGAAGTGGATTTCAGTAAGTTCTCCCGTCTGTGTTAACTGTGTGCCAAGACTGTGTCCCTGCAAATGTTTACCTGCCCCATTTTGCAACGTTGACAGGCCATCGTTTTTTTTTTTGTTTTTTTTTTTTTTGTTTTTTTGTTTGTTTGTTTGTTTTTTCTACTGTCTTCGTTCCTCAGAAATCTTTGAAGGACAGTTCCAAGCACGGCTGTTTGATCTCGCTGCTTAACCATTCCGACGTTGGTTTCTTTTCTTAGCTGATGTCAGCAGAGTTCCTGTGGTCCGATGATTGATGGTATGGCTTAGTCATTCGCTGTGATATCGCCGCATGTCCATGGTTTGGTTTCCACATTGTGTTTGCATAATGGTAAGTTCGTTGACAAGTGTGTATCATCCTCACACTGTGTTTTTTGTTATTCTCTTGTAATTGGTGTATTTTGGTTCGTTTTTGGCTTTTGTGGAGTAGGCTAACTAATGTTGTGTTCATCATCTATGTTTTCATTGGATAGGCCTTTGAACGTAAATTGTGGAGCGAATGTTGAAACATATAACATAGAAACGTTTCCATGCGAAAGGATGTGCTTTGTTTTATTCATCTATTGGATTTTTTTTTTTTTTTTTTTTTTTTTTTTTTTTTTTTTGAAAATGCAGTCTCTTTTCGTACGTAAAATGTTAGAGATAAACGGATGTAAAATGTTGTAATCAATTGTTATCACATTAGATTGGTTCATTTCTATTATTTTCCCCCCTAGCACATCGGTGTTTAGCCCTGTGGACCAATCGGAGTTGGAGCAGGAAAGAAAAGACTGAAACCAACATGCACGGGAACTCCGTTGCGGTTTTGTTTTTTACGGGCATCGGGAGATCCGACTGCTGGTCCAGAGAAGCCTGGTCAAAGTTGAGTAGGCCTAAGTTCTGACTGAGAAAGAAGCAAGTGTAAAGAAGGTGTAGCCAGCTTCAGTGACAGTGGGACGACTCACCATGTGCCGAAGGATAGGTCTGTTAAGCTTCAGTTCACCAACTTTCGCAAGAGAAGGCCAGTTGGCCGTTGGTATGGATGACACGTTACGCATAGCATGCACCTTCCCCGAAGATGGAATATGGCTGCCTTAATGGCGGGTTAAAAAACGGTCATACGAACAAAACTCCACTCCCTTTGTTGGGTAGATGGGATTAATTCTTGTCTGTCCATATATGGATACAGCGTGCTTACGCAGAAGAAGAAGATGGAGTTCGAATTCGAATTAATTCACAGAATTTTGTGCAGAGTGCCTTGTTCTTACTCTTATTGTTACTACTGAGAAAATCAGTGTGATCACTTGGACTCGCTTCATACGTGGGGAGCTGTCCGATCCGTCTGGTTGGTGAGGGAGCCACATCCGTAATGACATCCTGTCTGAGGGTGGATGACCGAGTCAACCCTGGTCCTGATCTGTTGGGGCGCTATCTTCCTTACACGGGCGTTTCCTGTTATTGACGCCCCTATGAACTGTCCTGCTCCCCCCAAGGTGATGTGTACAGCTAGAAACATCTGTTCTGAACCTGAAGAAACCGACCGTGTGATATGAATTCATATGAAGCTGACTGTGATGAATTCCGTAAAGACTGTGCTGTGCCGGAGAAAATTATGACTGTGAGAAACAGATCCTGAAATATTTGTGCCGTGAAACATTTCTTGTGAGGGATTGTCCGGGGGGGGGGGGGGGGGGAATCTTTAATGAAGAAATCTGAAAGAATTTTTTTTTTCCCCTTGCACAATGAACAATGATCATTTTTCACGAAAAATAGGACTTTATGTGTTATAATGGTTCTTCTGGACACTTGAACTGTTAACTTCTGATTGGATCAATGATAGAGACAGCTTAGACCCCACCTTTTAAACTACACGTGAAAAAAGATTACTTCTTCAGTGGGTTTTTTTTTCTTCCTCTTGTGTGTGCTGAATGGCATTAACCTAATTTGCTGATCTGATATTGGAATTGTGCTGTATGGAATGTTACATATGATCATTGGTCTTTGCATACTATATTTCAAGTTGTCAGTCTGTTGTCATGTTTACAGGGGTGGAAGTGGTGACTGTGTGAATGGAAGTGTGTGATTAAGGGACATACAGAACACGCATCTACACACACACTTTAATTCTTCTTCAGTCTGTCTTTCATTTTTTTTTTTCAAAAGAGTCAACCTTAACTCTCCCCCCCACCCCCACCCCCCCCCCCCACCCCCTCTGTAACATAGAGAGAGACAGACAGAAAGAGACAGAGAGAAAGACAGAGGTATGTTTGACAACTGACCTTCGCTACCTCGACCTCAAAAATCCACCATGGTCTTAGAGTCTTGGATGGCCAAGGTGCTGTTGGCGCCCATGGCCGCTAAGTAGAACACGTAGGAGCTCTCGCGGCTTTTTAACGGGAAGCTGTTTCGGTCACCCAAGAACTGATACCGAATCGTATCATAGTCTTTCGTCTGGGAGAACTGAAAAACACACACACACACACACACACACACACACACACACACACATACACATACACGCACGCGCGCGCGCGCGCGCACGCGCACGAATGCACACATGCATGTGCGCACGCACGCACACGCGCGCGCGCGCGCACACACACACACACACACACACACACACACACACACGCGCGCGCGCGCGCGCGCGCGCGCGCGCACACACACACACACACAATACGGATAGAGAGGTTCAAATAATTAAACATTCTGCAACATCTTCATAGGCATGGAAGACACAAAACAGAAACAAAGAGCTACACACATCAAAATCTAAGTGAAAGAAAACGCAGCTGTACATAACAATACTTCATACCAAAGTTCTCCTAAAATGCAGCAAATCAACTGAGCAAACCGAATGATTGGCTGTGTCCGCCCAGAAAGGTGGCATCCCGGGGGTTTTGGTTGTGAAGAACATGCCACGCTGATTTGGGAAACAACCCATATAGCCAAGTCAGAAAGACAGTATCTCGACTCCACGTGGCTCGATCTAGCAAATGAGTGTGTGTACAGCTTTTGCACGGTGATTGAAATAGCTGTCCAGATGTACCTTTTCCTAAAGAAAATTCTAGAAATACCGATGAAGTATTTCCATAGGTTAGCAATGAGGTTCCGTTGAAATGTGTACACAATAGTCGGATCAATCTGAATGTCGGCATAGCGATGGGTTTGCAATTTCTAGAACACTGTTATAAAAGAAAAGGATAGATCCGTGGTGAAAGTCAAGTGGAACCCAGAAAAGTGCTGTCTTCACTGTCGACAGAACCAACCAACCAGCCTTGAGCAATCTGCATCCCTCGGCAGCCAGGGTGCAGGGCACGCACAGGGCATTCCATTAAGATGCCAAAGGGCATAACTGCTCTCTGTCAGATGCCATTGTGTAATGGCCACTGAACGTGACACGACAGAACCTCCACGGGAGCGTCCCCATGTGCGTACCAGCCCATATTTCATGACTGCAGAGCCCACCGGCGAAAAAACACCACCGTCAAGTAACTGTCGCGTGCATCCCGTAGCCTCACTCGTTGTTGTTCCCCTGGCAACTGAAGACAGCACACTCCAACACAGAGAAGCATTACGCCATGAGATCTTACGAGATCTGACGAGGAATCCTGCTGTCAACGGGACTTTGCTTGCGGTCAGTGGTAAAGGCAGTGATATGCAGTACTCGCTCCAAGCGGTCCTAGGAAGTGGTCACTAAATGTCCCCTCGAAAAGCCTTCAGGGATGACGCGATGGTCAATTCTACACCCGCGCTGGCCGGAAGACTACCAAATATCTATTCACTAAGTATGTATCATACTTAATGTCTCTGTACACAAGACTTTTGAGAAGGCAACACACCGATTTGAATCATTGCACGAACACTTATCAAGCGTACTTGTACACGCGCTGGCGTGCATGTGAATTAGCGTGCGTGAGTGTGAGGTGAGAGAGAGACAGAGACAAAGAGACAGAGACGAAGAGAATGAGGAGCGCGCGCGCGCGTGTGTGTGTGTGTGTGTGTGTGAGAGAGAGAGAGACACGGACAAGAGGACAGTCTTTTTAGACTCTGTCATTGCTTTCTTTATCAAATACAGAGCAATTATTTCCGAAAAAAAAAAAATTCATCGCCCAGAAAACAAGAAGAAAGGAGAAAAAAAAAAGCGGTGAAAAATAGACAGAAGGACCTCTAAATAAGTTGAAGAAGCACAGAAGAAGAAGAAGAAAGAAGAAAAAAAAAAAATGGGCGCGGACATTCAACATGATAATGACACGAACGATAACAATACCAGCGATGTTGATGATCAAAGTGACTCACGTAAAGAGTGTATTTTTCCGAGTCATATGCATCGACGTTCACGGTAAAATGAATGATGGGGTGGTCATACACCATTATTGGGTTGCTGAAGTCAGGTCTCCTAGGAATCCGTGCCAGGATCTCACTGAAGGTCCAGTTCTCATCCACCCAGCTGTCGCCGTCCATGGTGGGAAAAACACGTTGGCACCTCCGGAAGCAATCAGGTTCAGCCACGGCTTGGTACCTGGGGACAGTAATGACCGCAGGGATTCAATTGAAGAGATTTTAGGGGGATGGGAAACAATTGGCTTAGGTGGCACGGTACTTGGGGGCGGGAAGGGGGCGGGGGCGGGGGTGGAGGTCAGGGATCGCCATATGCTCAGCTGGATTGGAAAAGACCCACTGTGAAAACGGAACTTTCTGTACTGAAGCAGACATGTAATCGTACAAACATTTGCAATTTGTCACGTGAGTCCCGTTGTCCTACAGACCCCCTCCCCTCTGGTCCCTCTCTTCCCACCCCCACCCCACCCCCCACTGGCACCCTTACATGTGCAACTTGAAGCATAACTGTTTGTACCTCTGCAGAAAGGAAAAAAAAGATACAGCAAGAAAATGATGAAGCCTTTACCTGTCAAGCAGGCTTTGTCTTTCTTGCCGGAGTATGGGTCGAACATTAACAGCTTTTCTGTCACATAAGAGTCGGGCATTGAATTAAGTTTTCTGTCTGGCCAGAAAACATTAGTTTGTACAGGGCTGCAGTCTTGGGGGCGAGTGAGAGGAGGGGGGGGGCAGGGAGGGATACAGGCAGCAGACAGACAGACAGACAGACAGATCGAGACAGGGAGAGATGGGAGATTAAAAAATATAGACCGTTACAGCACAAGATATGAGGCAATTCATAGTTTTCCAATTTGTTGTCACTGTTAGTCTTCTGATGTGTCCTTATTATACCAACCTTCTCTTCAAATCTGTATTGGCTAACTACCTGCATCGTTTAGCCTGTACTTGTTATTCTATCTACCATACTCTTTCAATATGTTCTTTTTATTCCACCATATTCTTTCAATATATACTCGTGGTTCTATCCTCTCTTTCCATCTGTACTCGTTATACTGCCAACTCTTTTCATCTGTACCCTACCCACATACCCCATACACACACATGGGCACACTCAACACACACACACACACACACACACACACACACACACACACACACACACACTTACAATGATTATAATGGCACAACCAATGTTAGGTAGGTACTAAAGGCCTGACCAGCGCGCGTTGGGCTTACGCGAAGCTCAGACATCTGTTCAGTCGTAGCCACGAGTCCATCTTCTTAAATTCTCTCATCTTATTAATTAATATTAGTTTATCCATAGCTTTAAATCCTGAGCAGTGTGGTCTCAAAGCTTAGCGGATGCAGTGTAGTTTAAATGGACTAGTCCGCACGCAGTGGCGCCTCCTTGATGAAACTCAAACTGAAACTGTACCCTACACTTTCCGTCTGTGCTCGTTATTCTATCCTACTCTTTCAATCTGAACTAGTTACTCTACCCTACTGCTTCCATCTGCACACGTCATTCTACCCTTCCCTTCTCATCTGTACACATTATTCGACCTTACTCTTTCTGTTTGTACAAGTTATTCTACTCTACTCTTTCCACCCTGTGCTTATCCTATTCTTTCCATCTGCACTCATCATTCTGCGCTTCCCTTTCCGTCTGTACTAGTTTACTGTACCCTACTCTCACCGCCTGTAATCGTTATTTCTACCCTACTCTTTGCATTTGTATACATAATTCCATCCTGCTCTTTCCATCTGCACACGTTATTCTACCCTACACGTTATTCTATCCTATTCTTCCACCAGTGCTCGTTATTCTATCCTACTCTTTCCGTTTGTGCTGCTTACTCTTTCAAAACAAGGTGACTGCGGCGGAAAGTGGAGCACATTTTAAAAAGAAAGGGTGTTAGTTCCGCCAGACGAAACAGATTACAAGACAAAACACGATGCGTTTCGACCTCTTGGATCTTCTTCATGCAAAAACAGGCAACACTTAGGACAATGAAAAAGAAGAAGGAGCAACTACTTATCTTCTCATATTCGGCGCAAAATGGGTGTTGCGCCTAATATGAGAATGGTGAACACCCATTTTGCGCCGAATATGAGAAGATAAGAAGTGGTTGCTCGTTCTTAATCTTCATTGTCCTAAATGTTGTTGCTTTTTTTTTTTTTTTTTTTCCCTGAAGAAGACCCAAGATGTCGAAATGCATCGTGTGTTGTCCTGTAATCTGTTTGTCTGTTTCGTTAGGCAGCACTAATACCGTTCCTTTTAAAATGTACACTACTCTATCCATTTATACTAGTTATACTGTCCTGCACTTACTAGAAGAAGGAGGAGGAGCAGGAGTAGAAGAGGGAGGAGGAGGAGGGGAGGGAGAAGAGGAAAAGGAAGAAGAAAGAGAGAGAGAGAGAGAGAGAGAGAGAGAGAGAGAGAGAGAGAGAGAGTGAGAGGGAGAGATAGAGAAGAAGAAGAAGAAGAAGAAGAAATCAATGCTGATGACTAGTTTTGAACAACTTAAAAAAAAAAGAACTAAACTCCAAAAGTACACATTCACTGCTACGGCAAGGAAAGGTACCGGTGAGGGATACGGGTATAGGTGAGGGATACGGGTATAGGTGAGGGACACGGTATAGGTGAGGGTGAGGGACACGGGTATACGTGAGGGACACGGGTATAGGTGAGGGACACGAGGTGAGGGTGAGGGACACGGGTATAGTTGAGGGACACGGGTATAGGTGAGGGACACGGGTATAGGTGAGGGACACGGGTATAGGTGAGGGACACAGGTATAGGTGAGGGACACGGGTATAGGTAAGGGGCACAGAAAGTTGGGAAATACAGGACAGCTTGAAGACATCAGCGGACGGAAGAAGACAAGACAGTCAATATCATATCTCGGATACAATGTCACAAACAACATTTTCAAGCAGAAACCGCGCCACATCACAACACTACGAAACCGACAGGAACTTGAAGCGTGATGTGAAACCAGCCACAGGGCCCATATTTAATTACAGTCGAGTTCACGCTACAAATCTCTTTTCAGGAAAACAGTTTTTCTGGGTTTTATAAAACAAAAAGGTAAAAATTTTTTAAAAAAAAGAAGAAAAAAAGGATCGATTACTGGATCTAGAGAATCTGGTTGTGGTCGATATTGGAACCATTATTCCCGAACAACATACTGGATTCTGCAGGAGGCAATATTGCCATTAAACAAAGCTTTAAAGCGCTCACCTCTTGCAGAAAGCACATCACCAGTGCCAGAGGGAGTCATACACATATTCATCGCTTTTAAGAAAGCGTTTGACAGAATTTCGTCGGAGGCGGCTATGGGACATAATGAAGAAATTCAACGTCAGGCAAAAGTTTATTAATACTAATTTGCAACTAAACTTCAAATAGAACAGTGCTGTACTAATACAGGGTGCTATCGGAGACTGATTCATGCTACTTGTGGACTTCGTCAGGGTTGCCTTCCATCTCCCATACTTTTCAACATATTCCTAGAATGCATGATAATCGATGCGCTAGAAGATCATGTCAGCATAGTCAGCATTAGAAGAAAAACAATTATTTAAGCTTCGATTTGCATCAATATCGATGGCCTGGCACGACGTTAACGAAATATCGCCAAGCTTGTAAAAAGACTTGATGAAATATCAACAAGATAGAACATGGAAACCAGCGACCGGACCAAGCTGATGGCCAGCTAAGCACCACTATCAATACTGGCGTAACTACCCATAGCTCAATGCTAGAAACTGTTCAAAACTTCACACGCATGTGATCAGTCATTAGCAATGAGGGATCCAAGGCAAAAATCCGTCGAGAGCAGAAAAGACATTGTCGGTATGGTCTTGTCTTAAAATGATATGAAAGGACAATGACGTTGTGATGAAAACAAACTCAATGTCAGACTACTGCATGCGCTGGCATTACGCATCTTCCTGTGCGCACACGAGAAATGGACTCGCATGGCGGATCTAGACAGAAGAATCTAAGCCATGGAAACGAGGTCTGACCGCAAGACGCTAAACATCAGAAATACTGATCATATTACATGTGAATCAGTGCCTCAGCCCATCAAGTAGTATATGGGACAATCTAGATCTAGCAGAATTAGTAAAGAAAAAAGAACATTATGTTGGGTATGGCCATTAAAAACAAGATTCAGCGGCTTTAATAAAACAATCGTCCAGGGAACGGCTGGAGACACAGGAGTAGACAAAAAAACAAACAAACAAAACAAAAACACCAAAAAACCCCGATGGATTGAGTACATGCAAAAATGGACAGAAAAAAAAATTGCAGAGACTGGCCAGGCCTTGGCACGTAACCGTCAGAAATTGAGAATTGTAGTGCCCCGAGGGCTATCAACATATTTAAGGAAAAAGAAGAAGAGAAGAAGAAGAGGAGGAGGAGGAGAAGAGAGGAGGGGGGAGAGGAGGAGGCGCAGCAGCAGCAGCATTATCATCAGCAGCAGCAGAAGCAGCAGCAACAGTAGAAGAAGGAGCAGAACAAGAACAACAACACGAACAACAAGAAAAACAATAACCAGAGCCAGAACAAGAACAACAAGAACAAGAACAGAAAGAACAAGTAGAAGATGAACAAGAAAAAGAAGAAATAGAATAAGATTGGAAACCATTGTTCAAATCACTAGAA
>JADBJO010003212.1:145000-170000 GCA_016801955.1 Conus betulinus
TGATAATGCTGTTACTACTAGCTTACTACTACCTGAGTACTTCTGCTACTGTTACCACATTACTAGTACTAGTACTGCTTAAACATTACTAGTACCCCTGCTAGTGCTATAACATTGCTGTTATTGCTACCTGCCACTACTAATTTACTAGGGTTGCTGTTACTAGTACTATCATCACAATAAGGAGATCTCACTCCTCTGAACACAATCAGTTTCGCCACGTTCACTGCATCCAATCACGTTAGCTCCGCTTCCAAAACAAACAAAAAATCGAGGAGGCTATGTCTTTCATGGGCACAACATGGTCAGCTGAAGTCGGTCTTTGACGGGTTGGCCCCGAAGTCAGTTTGTGCAGTACTGTGTTTCTGGTAATTCCTGTGTAACACATATTTGACCAAAACAGGTTTCGGATTTGTTCCGCGCAATCAACGGTGTGTTGTAAAGTGTTTTGCCAACGAGCCTGGTGACAGTTCTTTATACCTGATTGGCATGAAAAATGACAGAATTTTGCAAACAAGGACAAGACCATGAACAATGTGAAAGGCCTGTGAATGTTTAGTATTTAACTAAAAAACAGTCATTGAGGCTTCAGTTCGAAGGCTTCTTGAAATTATTGCGCGTGGGTTTATTGTTGTTGAACTTCTTTGTTTTGTTTGTTTATATTGTCTTTCTTGTCGACAAAATGAGGCAATCAGCTAGTTTTCGTTTAGAAACCTATTTCTATCTTTCAATTCTGTTGGACAGAATAGTGCCCTTGCTTTGTTCCAGTACAATGCTTTGATTAACTCCATACCAGCGCAATGGATCCAGTGGATCCAGTCAGGAGAAAGAGGAATCTGGGACGCTCCCCTGTTTTGCCAGTCTGTTAAATACAAAGCCCAAACAAATAAGGAAACTAATTATACCACAAAAGGAAATTCAGACACCTACTGCGAGTGCCTTCTGGAACAGAAAAGTTGGTAGAGACTTGGACAAATCCACATGGTGTCGAGGTACAGACGTCGTTACAAAAGAGGTAAGACTTAGAGTTCTCCACTGGAAAATACTACACAATATGTATGCTGCTGTTATCATGCTCAGTAAAATGAAAGTAAAAGACTCAAACAAATGCTTTTACTGTCCCAGCACGACTGATTTCATTGAACACTTTTTCTGCGAGTGTCCAATCGTTTACAACTTTTGGAAATTAGTTGAGCACAAAACTTACTAGGAAACACATGCACAGATTAAATTATCAAACACAGATATATTATTTGGCATCAGTAAATCCATTGCTTCGAAGACAAATTTTAAGTGTATCTATTTTACCATATTACTGAGTAAATTGCTTATCAGTTTTTGCAAAAAGACAAAAACACGGGTATTCCTCTGCAACTCATTTTTGAGAAAGAGTATAACGTCCGGAGGGGTTTAAAAGGAAAACTTCCCCAAGTAGGTGAGAGAGTGTAAATGTTGAAGAAAATGTAAATTATTTATGAACACACACAATGCTTTTTGAAGAAGGAAGGGAGAGAGAGAGGGGAGGGGGGAAAGTTATTGTATTGTCCGTGCGTTTAGGTGTGAGATGGAGGGGGGTGGTGGTGGAAAGGGGGCGGGGGGTATCTCTGTGGGGAAGGGTTGCAGGGTGGAAGAGGGGGAGGGACCGGAGATCGGGGGGAGGGGGTTGAGGAGGGAGAGGTCGTATGGCTGTTGTCTCGCTTCTTGGCTCTCCTCATGTCCTCCTTGTGGACCTTTTCTTTTCGCTATAAGGTTGGCTTCATCGGGGAACAGCCAATTGGTGAGATGACATGCAACAAACCCTAAATTCATTTAAATAGACGCCTTCTCTGTCCGTCTGTCTGTCTGTCTGCCTGTCTATCGGTCTGTCTGTCTGTCTGTCTGTCTGTCTGTCTCTCTCTCTCTCTCTCTCTCTCTCTCTCTCTCTCTCTCTCTCTCTCTGTGTGTGTGTGTGTGTGTGTGTGCTCACTTGCTTTCACTTTTTTTTGTTTTGTTTTGGAAGGGGTAGGGGTGGTGTTTGAGTGGGTGGGTGGTGGTGGTGGTAGTGGGCGATGTGAGGAGCGCTCACGCGCTTGAGTAGAGGGATGGAGAGGGAGACGGCAATTGGGACCAACGATATCCTTTCAGGCGTGCGTGTGTACATACGGATTGTGTGCTTAAGCATAAATTTTGCTTTGGCACCGTGTGCCTTTGGCATGTAAATACCATTGTCAACATATTTGAGAGAGAGAGAGAGAGAGAGGGAGAGAGGAGAGATAAAAAGAGAGAGAGAGTGTGTGTGTGTGTGTGTGTGTGTGTGTGGGTGTGTGTAACACAAAATGAAAAACCAAAAATAATTAAAGTGTTTTGTTTCATCTGTGTTGTTGTTTTCTTGTGCAACACATTGTGTGTGCCAGTACACTACACATTAGAACATTGACAAAGTTACAAACCCAGACACTTTGTATCAAACGCCAAAACACTAAAATCAGCAAGAATATGTCCATCTTGAAGAGAACATACAGACTATTTATGTTGTGTAAGAGACTGGTTGGGGGGAAAAAAAAAAGCCTAGTAGTGGAAATTGTTTTTGATTTTTTTTTTTTTTTAGATGAAGAGGACAGTGTGAAGCACCAAAAAATGAAATGAAGAGGTGGATTTTGGCCCTAGGTGAAAAAAAGAAGAAAAGAACAACCCCCCCCCCCCCCCCCCCCCCCCCCCCCCCCCCCCCCCCCCCCCAAAGAAAAAAAAAAAAAAAAAAAGAAAATGACCACATTAGGAGCTCCATTCATCCCATAACAGATGCCACCAAAAAAAAAAAAAAATGTAACTTTACCTGCATCTGTGGATTCTTTATGTATCTGAACTTGATCCTAAGAAGAGAGCCAGACGCTTGAATAGTGTGCGTTTGCCTTTTAAACTCCTTTCATATAGCGAAACCTTCTGTCTGATCAGCAGAGAACTCAAGATCACAGTCAAAAAGAAAACCAGACAAAAAAAAGGAGATAAAAAAAGCGACTAAAGTAACAAACAAACAAAAAACACACTACAAAAAAAATCAGAATCTGCCTGTCAATCCGGATTGGTATCAGAATGAAAAAAATTACATGGGTGTGTCACCAGAATTTAATGGGAGCGTCACCAGAATAATGGATGTGTCACCTCAGTTCAAAGGGCGCGTCACCAGAATGTAATGGGTCCGTCACCAGAATGTAATGGGGTCCGTCACCAGAATGTAATGGGTCCGTCACCAGAATGTAATGGTCCGTCACCAGAATGTAATGGGGTGCGTCACCAGAATGTAATGGGTGCGTCACCAGAATGTAATGGGTGCGTCACCAGAATGTAATGGGTCCGTCACCAGAATGTAATGGGTGCGTCACCAGGTTTCGATGGATGCGTCAACAGAATTAAATGGGTGCGTCACCAGAATGTAATGGGTGCGTCACCAGAATGTAATGGGTCCGTCACCAGGTTTCAAAGGGTGCGTCACCAGAATTCAATGGGTGCGTCACCAGATCTCAATAGGTATGTCACCAGAATGTAATTGGTGTGTCACCAGGTTTCAATGGGTGCGTCACCAAAATTCAATGGTGCGTCACCAGAATGCAATGGATGCGTCACCAAAATTTGAATGGGCGCGTTACTAACATTCAAATGGTAAGTCACCAGTCTTAATAATGTTCGTGTTCAAAAGAAGCCTTGCTCTAAAGGCGTTTCACCTCTTAGAACAACGAAGAAATGACTTAACAGGGTGACAGCCCTGTATATGGCCCCCTACGGTCGACCGGACTGTATAGCTAGTACAAACACTCTCTCTCTCTCTCTCTCTCTCTCTCTCTCTCTCTCTCTCTCTCTCTCTAAGAAAAATCATCACAATACACCTCTTCGAAAACGTAATCGATCTAAATATGTAGCGCCTCTGGGCCTCAAATTTCAGTTGGAAACATAAAGTGTCGCCGACGGACAACCAAATGGCTGATTGTGTACTGGGACGACCTGAACCTGTGGTGTTTCACACCGTGATAGGAGTGGGGGGCAGCGCGGCTCGAAAGCTCCACTCCTTTTTGAACCCGTTTGTTGACAAAAGCGTGTGTCTGAAAGCAAACGTCACTGGGTTTCAGTGTCATTGGGTTATCATTGCAAAGGGCATCGTAACCTACAACGTCGCTGTCGTAAAAATACACACACACACGCACACACGCGCGCGCGCGCGCGCGCGTGTGCTCACTCATGCACGCATACACACGCAAGTATGTACGCACGCACGCGCGCGCGCGCGCACACACACACACACACACACACACACACACACAACCCCACCCCAACACCCACAGAGAGAGAGAGAGAGAGAGAGAGAGAGAGAGAGAGAGAGAGAGAGAGACAGACAGACAGACAGAGAGAGAGAGACAGAGAGAGAGAGACAGAGAGAGAGACTGAGAGCGAGAGAGGTGTACTTTGAAAATGTGAACTGTTAGCATGACACCATGACACGCAAAAAAACATTTGTAATACTCACGCACGAAGGAAAATTTTGTTAATGCATGCTGCATTGGTTTGTACTAGCTATAGGATAGGTTTCATTGGGTACTTGTTTCACACTGGACTTTTTGTTCATTAAAACAAATGAAAAATGAAGAAAAAAAAAACATTCGTGTTTGCCTTAAGGACCTGATGATTCATGACATTGAAGTGGTCAAAGCGTCACATCTCTCTTTCTCTCTCTCTCTTTCTGTCTCTCTCTGTCTGTTTCTCTCTGTCTGTCTGTCTGTCACACACACACACACACACACACACACACACACACACACACACACACACAGAAGCACACATTCGCACACACACACACACACACACACACACACACACACACACACACACACACACACACAGACTGACTGAAACCAATTTATTGTCAGATTAACTCAAGGTTGTACTGGCTCACACACACACACACACACACACACACACACACACACACACACACACGAGTGTGTAATTTTCTGTTGCTGTTTATTGTTGCTACTTTCAGCAGAAAACATAGTGGAAGGCGCTTCTCGATGTTTGCTGCCTTTATCACAGCAAAACCGACGTCGTTCGTGGTTTGCATACCATGGAGACTAGAATATTTTTTTATGTTACCTCAATTTTTTGATCGCCAAAGTTAAAATTGTAAAAAAAAAAAAAAAAAAAAAAAAAAAAGGCAATGACAATGTTACCTCAAATCTATCATCATCAAAGTTAACATTTAAATGAAAGTACTAATATTAGGTTTTAAGCATTTGGGTTTGTTGTGACATTTTCAAGTGTCTGTCACAACCTCGTTCCATCTGGTTAGAATTGTCATTTAATTCATCTAGCTTATTTATTATTATCGCTCTTGTCACTGTTGTCACTGTTGTTGACGTTGTTGTTACTTTTACTCGAGAGGTCGTCTGCCGAGTAAGATACCAGACATTTTATGCTTTGGAATTCCTAACATATTGTATTTGAATTCTTTGTCTTCTGCCATCAGAATTCTTCCATTCTTTACAGCATAATAATTATCGCCTCTCGGCAACAAAACTGAATCATCGACTCGCTGCATCTAAATTTTCGCCTCACAGGATTAGAATCATGATCTCAATAAACTTAATTTTTACTTTACCGCACTGAGCTCTTGCTTCGCTGCATTGCAACTCGGTTTTTCGCCTTACTGCATAGAAGTGTCGTCTTACTAAGCATGAATTGTCGCTGTAGAGACTTTCCTTCACTTCTAAAGAATGTCTCATCTCGCTGCATTAACATTCTCATCTTTCTGCATCAGAATTTTCATGCCGTTTCATTACTTCATTGGAATTCTTGCCTCACTGCATTGAAAAACTACTTCCCTATTGCATTAGAATTCTCGCTCTTGTTGCATTATAATTTTCAGATGGATGATCAAATATATACGTAAAAGTCTGTTGTGTTCGTGTCAACGTGTCCGAATGTTATTTTGTAGCCCCTGAACACCGGGAAAAAGAACGGGAAGATGAAGAAAAATGGGAGACCGTAAAAAACACACAAAACCAAACACAAAACAAAAAGAAAAAAAAAAGAAAAGAAAGAAAAGAAACAAACAAACAAATAAAAAAGAAACAAAAAATAACAAGAAGGAAAAAAAATTCTCTCATCGGTAACACGACCACTGACACGCGGGAATGTTCGTCTATAGCGGGGAGACTTGCTCTGTCCTGTTTGATTAGAATCCAATAGGCTATTTTCAGTTTTATTCACTATATCAGTCATTAAATTTGCACGAACATTGTCGTTAATGCTGTTGTTGTTAGCAACATTATGGGCTCCGATGCGGCCTCTATAGTCAGCTAAACAAAAAACAACACAAATTGACTGCTATTGCTTTGATAATGTTGATGAAAAGGATTGCTACTGTTGTAGTTCTTGATGCAGTTGTCTATTTCACCTCTAGGAAACTCCTCAGATCTGAACAGCCATGAGCAACATTAGGATGGTGGGACGCAATAGCTTCTGTCTTAATATGCAAAAAAAAAAAAAAAAAAAAAAAAAAAAAAAAAAAAAAAAAAAAAGAAAAAAAAAAAAAAATTCGCTATATACTACGTCTGTGGATGACAATAAATTTCGGAGATTTGCAACTGACTATGAAAAAAAGTTTTTAAAAAGTCAGCGAAGTGAATTGGTTCGTTTCATCGTTCTTGAACCTAGTACCTTGAGTACTCGTAATAACTCGAAACTGGAATATGACGGAAACAACGATTCTGTTATTTCGTAACTGTTCCTCCGGCATTCAGAACCGAGACTGTCCTTTCGCCTACTCGCTTACTGCGCCTTAGTATCGTGGTGAGCGAATTCAGATTATGCTTCCTGATCCGCTTGGATGGCGATCCAAAAATTTACCTGAGCAGCAGAGGTTCCCTGCACTGTGTACAGACTCTGAAACGCCCAGCAGAACCAAACGCCTGCCGAGTGAATAGTTCTAAGCTTTGGGTGCCATCTTTTATCGCCAGACACTGTGTGTCCGCAAGGAGTTAGGGGAGGATTGCTTCAGATGTGTTTGGCGTTCGCCAAGATTGACAGGGAGACACGTGGCTTTTTCTGAGCAATGGGTCAAATTACGTTAAAAAGAAAAAAAGAAAAGGTGCCTTCCTTTACTTCCTGGTTTTGGAGCCCAGCTGGCCCCTTGGTCTGTCAGGCTAACTCTGAACTCTGTTCGTTTGGGGGAAGAATGATTCAAACACGCTTTACTGACTGCAAACAGTTGTGTATCGTTTTCAAGACAATAGTACATCGACAAAGATCCACACTATTTTTCAAGATTACCAGATCTTCTTCAAAAAAGGTAGACTGGTTTCAAACGCAGATGTAACATACTTTACTGGCCGTCTTTCTGACAAAAGCTTCAACGATCATCTGACCTAAATCACCTTATATGGACGCATACAGTTGTTTTAGCAAAACACTGTAACCAACATGCTATTAGCAAGCACACCAGAGAGCATTTACATTGTGCCGATTTGCCACTGATACAAATTCACACGCGCCGGACCAGTATCAAAGTCTAAAGGCGTTGACACTCAAGACATGACAGATATGTCTGCTTTATCTTCTAGAACTGCTGAAATTCACTGAGTGATTCTGTAGATATGTTTTCAAATTCACCTGTTTCAACTGCCAGTTTGAAAACATATGACACCTTTCAACCCAACTTCTGCGTTCTTGAGCACAGGAATTTTGTGACCATCATCACTGATGTTTCCAATCCGTTCGAACTTGTTGTGTGTGAGCAATTACAGAAAACATATGCGTCTTTGCTTGTCCGCAAATGATGCCAGGTGTTACGTAATTCTGCTTCGTGACAAAATGAGGTTTGCTCCCAACGGATTACGGACACAATCTTAGGATGTGAGAAACAAGTCCGTGACTGTGAATTGGGACATAGAATGCGCAGTGTGGGAATAGTGGATCCGAATAACATGACAAGGCAGCAGAGAAGTTATTTATTTATTATTTATTTTTTTTTTAGTGTTCTTCCTCTAAATACTGACTGACGCAAACATTCGTAAACTGTGTCCTACCGGTATCCGCGTACCTTCAAACCAAGCCTGTTACTGGAGGACGAAGACGAAGAGATGTTTCTTCTATTTAAACATTATGCAAGATCTCTGCTTGAGCATTAGAAAAGCGTACATTTTCCCATGTCCTATTTCTAGTGCAGTTTACGTGAAGAATTTCAGTTCGTTCATATCTAGCTCTTGACCTTAATGTTCGCAGCCCATAACAAAAGGCCAAGGGCTCTCTCTCTCTCTCTCTCTCTCTCTCTCTCTCTCTCTCTCTCTCTCTCTCTCTCCCTTTCTTCTTCTTCTTCTTCTTATCTTCTTCTTCTATCTCTGGATTGACTTTTCGCGCACGCTCTGAGACATAAGAAAGGGCCAAGGCCTCCCCCCCCCCCCCTCTCTCTCTCTCTCTCTCTCTCTCTCTCTCTTCTTTCTTCTTCTTCTTCTTCTTTTTATCTTCTTTTACTATCTCTGGGTTGACTTTTCCCACGCTCTGAAACATAAGAAAGGGCCAAGGCTCTCTCTCTCTCTCTCTCTCTCTCTCTCTCTCTCTCTCTCTCTCTTCTTCTCTTCTTCTTCTTCTTCTTCTTCTTCTTCTTCTTCTTGACTGCCTTTTCCCACGCTCCGAGTCATAAGCTTGTTTCGTATTTGTGTATATTAAGCATACAGGTTTGAAATACAGCCTGTTTAAATAAAAGATTTGTCTAGAAATTTGCTCTCGCTGTCTTCCTCCCTCCCTCCCTCCCCCCCCCCCCCCTCTCTCTCTCTCTCTCTCTCTTTCTCTCTCTATTCTGTCACACACGCGCGCGCGCGCGCGCGGACACATACACGCAGACAAACACACATACACACACAACATATATACACTCACTACCACCATCACACCTCACAAACAATCGCACGCATGCACACGTAAACACATAAACTCATCCCCCATCCCCACTCCCGATCATACAGAGTCACACACTAACGACGGGCGCGCGCGCGCGCGCGCACGCACACACACACGGGATAACAATTTTATTTGTCCAAAAGATGGAAAATTCATTTTTACACACACACAAACGCGCGCGCGCGCGCGCGCACGCACGCACGCACGCGCGCGCACACACACACACACACACACACACACACACACACACACAAGCGTGGGCGCACATTTGGTCTCATAAATGTTCAGTAAAGACACTTGTCATTCAAGTATTACTCGAATAGTGTGTGCTTGCATGTATGCATGAATGTGGAGAGAGAACCAAGACAGAAAAACAGAAAGGCAGCAATCTAGTGTAGGAAAAGCGGGCGTGCGCGCACGTTAGTGTGTGCAATTCGTGTGTGTGTGTGTGTGTGTGTGTGTGTGTGAGAGAGAGAGATTGTAAAAAAAAAAAAAACTTCATTCATTACTTACATCTGCCTTTCGTTTCACATACATACAGACAGACACACTCTACGTGTGTGTGTGTGTGTGTGTGTGTGTGTGTGTGTGTGTGTACACTGAATATGATGCATGCATTATCCATGACAAATAACTAGTGGAGAAAATCGGGAACAAGCTAACACTCCCCATGTCTATATCTGCGCGCGCGCCCGCGCCGCGCACGCCTCTGTGTGTGTGTGTGTGTGTGTGTGTGTGTGTGTGTGTGTGTGTGTGAGAGAGAGAGAGAGAGAGAGAGAGAGAGAGAGAGAGAGAGAGAGATGGAATGTATTCACATAGGCCACAGCCCCTTCTGAAGGGGGATCACATCCAAAAACGTAGCATATTTAAACATAATAACAATAGCAAAATACTACACCAATACATGAAGTACAATTTACCATACAGGTGCATAATCTGTAATATACGGATTCAAATTTTAAATTTACATTAAGATAGAAATGTTCACATAACAATGGCGTTTCAGTACCTTTGTTAACTAAATACAACTCGTCTCTTAAAGGCTCTATACAAATGCATACACAAGTTCCTCAAAATGCCTTGGTTTTAATTCGTCATCAGTAGAGTCACACGAAACTGACATGGATTTACATAATATTTAAATGGAATATATTCCTGTTGTAGTTCACTGTGAGCCGGACAAAGAATAGAAAGTGCATTTCGTCATCGTTTGCCTTTTCACTGCTGTCAGAAACTGCTTTATATCATTGACAATGAACTGCTATATCTGAAATACAAAATCTGAACTTCGTCATATAATTCTTAGTATGTCTGTCAATATCAAGTGAAAGATACATTTCGCAATTTTTGAATGATTTAAATGTTCTGTACCATGAAAACCTCTCACTTTCCTGAATATGTTCATGCCAATTTTGCATCTGTTATCAAGGAGTCTTTGACGAAATACTTGCAAAAAATATTTCACATTTTCTACACCACCCTGGTTCAGACATACAGACCGAAAACCATTCAAAAATAGTATATCACGAACACCTGAAGCCCACGTGGTTTTACCACGTGAGTCTAACCAAAATAACATTTTAAAAGCTTTCAAAGGTAACCTGTTATCATGAATATGTAATATCTTTCGCCAGTATCCGATACACCGCACAAGTGAATTTATGTAAATAGGATAACGTCCGTATCTCCATAGACTAAATCATTAGGTGTTTTAATATGGACTCCTAAAAACTTTTTTTAGGGCAAACAAATGAACCTTTTCAATGTGAACAGCAGCAGCATCCAATCCCCACAGTTCGGCACCATACAGAGCAATGGGTTGCACCTGAGTATAAAAAATCTTTAATAATACTTTAAGCGAGTTATTATTTAATACGTACAATCGTTGCAAAATGAAAAAACAAACACATTTCTCGCCTTGCTTGCGAGATCTTTACAAGTAGCCACAAAAAAACTAAGTCAGGTAGAAAAATAAATGCCAAGATATTTATAACAATTAACAACAATCATTTGCTCCCCGTTAAAAGACCATCTTTCTCTTGCCGCACGGCACCCTCCTTTTCTAGATACAACAATATTGCTTTTTCTCATATTTACCTTAAGTTGGGAGCCTAGATGCTGCATTACTAAATTGTTCAACTGGGTCTGAAGGCCCATTGGGGTTTTTCGATAACAAAGCTGTATCATCTGCTAATAACAAAATAAACAATTCAAATGTATCTGAACACAATGTTGCAACATGTCTTCCCTTCTCTATAATATTTTGCGCTAATTCGTTGATAAATAAGGAAAATAAAACAGGACAATGTGCATCTCCTTGCTTTACACCTTTTGTACAAATTATGTAGTTTGTAAAATCTCCATCACACCTAACTCTTGCTTTTACACAATTATGCGTGCTCTTAATGCATCGGTGTATCTTGCCCTTTATTCCATATTTCTGAAGTATTTCCGAAAGTAATTTTCTAGATACTGAATTAAATGCCTTTTCGAAATCGATAAACGCTACGCAAAGTTTGCGATTCCATGAAATCTGCTTCTGTATAATTGCCAAAGAAGCAATTGACCCAAAGCTCCGAGACCAGCAGGCGGGCTTCCGGCGAAACAGATCCTGTGCAGACCAGATCGCCAGCCTCAGGATCATCATCGAACAGTCCTTGGAGTGGAACTCGCCCCTTTATATCAACTTCATTGACTATGGAAAGGCCTTCGACAGTGTAGATAGAGAGACACTATAGAAGCTACTGAGACACTATGGAATACCAGAAAGATCATCTCTCTCATCCGGTGCATCTATCAGGATGCAAACTGCAGGGTGGCTCATGCAGGCCAGTTGTCAGACGTTTTGAGGTGAAGACAGGAGTACGCCAGGGATGTCTGTTGTCACCTTTCCTCTTACTCCTGGTCATCGACTGGATCATGAAGGCCACAACAACAGGCAGGAAACAATGGAATACAATGGACACTCTGGACGCAGCTAGATGACCTTGACTTGGCACTCCTCTCCCACAGTCACACACAGATGCAAGACAAGACCACCTGCCTTGAGATAACATCAGCAGGAATAGCGCTCAAGATCAACAAGAAGAAGACCGAGCTGATGGATATCAACACCACAGGCAGCAGCCCAGTCACAGTCAGAGGCGAGCCCATCAGGGAAGTAGATTCCTTTGTCTACTTGGGAAGCATAGTTGACAAGCAGGTGGGACCCGACTGAGACATCATGGCCAGGATAGGCAAGGCGCGCGAGCAGCATTCATCATGCTAAAGAACATCTGGGCCTCAGGAGAAATCAGAAGGACAACAAAATTACGCATCTTCAACTCAAACGTGAAGTTGGTTCTACTCAATGGCTGCGAGACTTGGAGAATGACCAATGCAATACAACAAAAACTTCAGACCTTCATCAACACCTCTCTGAGGCGCATCTTCAAAATCAGACGGCCAGAAAAAAAATCGGCAATGAAGATCTATGGAAGCAAGCAGGACAGGAACCAGTGGCCAAACAGATTCTATGGAGGAAATGGGGCTGGATTGGACACACTCTCAGGAAGCCAACATCCAGCACCACACGCCAAGCCCTGATATGGAACCCGCAGGGGAAAAGGAAGAGAGGCCGACCTCGCAGCAGCTGGAGGCGAGACATTGAGGCAGAGATGAAGAGGCAGGTGACCAACTGGACAGGCATTCAGCGAGCAGCCCAGAACCGAGTGCGATGGCGGAGTGTTGTCGATGGCCTATGCTCACCCTTGAGCTATGGGCCTAAGTAAGTAAGTATAATTGCCAAGAGTGTAAACATTTGGTCGATAGTTGAATAGCCTCTCTTAAAGCCCGCTTGCCACTCACCTGCACTATTATTATGTTCGACCCACTCTTATAATCTATAGCTAATAATAGAACTGTATAACTTACTGCTTATATCACAAAGTGATATGCCCCAGTAATTGCTTGGATCACTGATTTCACCTTTCTTGAATAATGGCAATATGATCGATTCTGTCCACTTATCAGGATATATCCCTTTTCAAAAAGTGCATTCAAAAATCTGACAAAGAAGTCAACTACAACATTTCCAGCATTTTTTAATAATTCACTAATTATACCGTCAGGGCCTGCAGCTTTTCTGTTCTTGGTTTTTTAATTGCAGAGATTACTTCTAATGTTGAGATCGGTCGGTCGAGATAACCTGCTTCGCAATCAGTATCACGAACAGTTTCTTCTTCTTCTACCTCCTCTGCCCTCTTCTTCTGTATCTTCTTTTTTTCCAAGAAGTTCTTTAAAATGGTGATACAAATTATTGACAGAAATATTCTTACGCATTTTTACTTTTTCTAACCGATATTTTGCGCATTACGGTTCCAAAACTCTTGCTGATCTTTACCGAGTTGACTAAGTTGCGTAGTACAGTAGAATTATACTCTTTCTCCTTCCTCTTTAAAAGGTTATTATACTCCCTTCGAGTTTTTACAATAGACGTGTCTGTCCTCTCGTCTAAGGTCTTTTTAAATATTCTTAGAAGTTGCTTCAAGTGTTTCTTGGTCTTACAACCTTCATGGTCAAACCAGCCATCGTCCTTTTGAACGTTACCTACTCGTATGTGGTTCCTCATGCACTGTGCCTGTTCTTTTATACAAGCATTAAGTGTATCTAAAGCGGTATTAACATCATCATCGATTAGGCTAATAGCTTTCTCCAGCATTAATAATGCATGTTGGCTACTCATTAGATCATGGGAAGTATTAGCATATTCATCCTGCCATGTATAGTTATCAATAAGTTGTGTGTTTCTCTGTATGCCTTTCCCAATTCTTGCGTCAAGGAACAAGTTTATATTGAGCACTAGAGGCAGATGGTCAGACTCAATACATTCATTCACACATAGATTGCACGACTGATTAATGAGAGTAAACATGTCATAGGTCGTTATAAAATAATCATTCACACTGTTCCCTGTCTCTGAAATGTATGTGAAGCGACCTTGACGATCGCCATCACACACACCGTTTAAAATGCACATATCTAATGCAGTACACATGTTTAACAACCGCTTGCCACACCTGTTCAATGCCTTGTATTCAGAACATCTGTTAACAAAGGTTCCATTGTGTAAACTGAAAGAACATTTTTCTGTTGGAAATTCTTGACAAAAGTTAGAAATTCTGCCATTTAAATCTCCAGCCAAAAATAAATACATATCGGCATGCTGAGCAAAGCGTCAGAAAGAGAGTTTTCTAGATCACAAATGCCGTTATCAATATCATAGAAAGCATAATATGATGAATTTTCCGGTGGTACATAAGTGAATATGTAAAGAACATTTTTCGAAAAGCCAAAAACATCTTTAGAAATACTGAACACAATGGTATTATTTAGATCAGTTGGTAACTCTTCTACAAAAGGTAAAAATTCCATTCTGAAAGGACAAACGATTCCCCCAGATCGCCTTCAATGTTTTGGTAAACGGACAGCAGGTTTACAGAAAACTTTATAATTATTGAATACGCTTGAGTGTGTAAATTTTCAATAAACGTTTCTGCTAAACAAACATAGTCAAACGACGTTACATACGAAACAAATGTTTTATCAGATAACTTAGAAAGCTAGCCATACGCGTTCCAGTGCAAAAATGATACACGTTTTCCGATCGTACAAGTTACATTCACATCACAGTGGTTTTCTGTAAAATTATCCTGATCATTTAAAATCACAGTTTCTGTTCTATTATCAGACTCCACATGAACATGTTCATTTGTTAAAGACAATGGGGAAAAAAAAACTTGGTGTCCGAACATCCATACATGAGGAAAAACTATCATTCCACGTGAATGACAAATCATTTTCTTCGTCTTTTAAACTATGTACACCAACTTCGGAGGGGACGCTTTCGTTCGATATTGGAGATGACTTGTTCTTATCCCCGTTTTGATTATGTACATAAACATTGGAGCAGACACATTCATTCCATGATGAAATGGAAGCATTTTCATTCACGCGTTCATTCACTTTACAAGATAAGCATTCATTCAGTGAAGAAGATAGTTTGATCTCAGCCACTCTTTCATTACATACAAAACTTTAGATGACAAACAAGCTTCAAACACGAAAGAAAAAACGCTTTCATCCACGCTGTCATTATGTGCATGACCGAAATTCGATGTGTTGACAGGTACACATTCATCGGCCACCGTGAAAACATCTGAATGTGTTCGTTTGAACAACGCATTGCACGCACAGTGTCTGTCGTGAACTTCACAGCTAACAAGGGACGTTCACACACCTGTGTCACCCGTCCCAATCCGACTGCACGATCTGTGCCATCCTTCCCTTCTGCTGTACACGGTGTTACACATGTTTCTGTACCCTCCGCGTTTTTATTTAGGTACCGATTTGATGAGTTAAATTGTTTGATATTTTTGTCCAACAGGCTGGCCATACCTCTAGGTAGACAGTTTCAGATTACTGTCTTGGTCAAGGTAACATTTTTTTTCCTCCAAACACCAGGTGATCAGAGATCATTGATACCTTTTTATTTTCCTTTCTTGCGTCTTTCAGATGAGGGACAGTGTGTGTGTGTGTGTGTGTGTGTGTGTGTGTGTGTGTGTGTGTGTGTGTGTGTGTTTTTACGAATTTCTCTCACACGCTGGGAGAAATCTTCTTCCACAAATACATTTTGTACCTCTTAGCTTGTGCCTGGCACCCAGAATCGATTCCTTATCCTTTAAAAATGTACAGCAACCAATGACTGGAGAATCATGTTTTGCATTCGACCTGTGGAGCCTGTCAAATTGTACGTCTCTCGCCAGTTCTAATTTATCAGCTGGCAAATCATGCACAAGGCCCTCACAGTCCTGCCTGGTTTCCCTGTTCTTCTCTCCTGAGGATGCCACGAAACCACATCATTTCGCTTAGAACGACATTCTAAGTCATCAGTCTTTTGTTCAAGTTTCGACACCTGTTCATTGAGTCTGTCGTTCTGTGCCTTCAGGTTTTCATTATCACGTCTGAGATCAGCGACCTCCTTTTTCAGAGACAAAACGCCATCACGCAGTGTCAGGCTGCTGATTCACGCACAATCTTCACACATACATGCATGAATACAGCCAATACTCCATTACACAACATGCATCCGACTCCATACAAATCACAAGGCGCTAAATACCAGGTTTAAAAGTGCATTTCCCCCAGTACCTCCTCTTCTCCCATTTTCATACACAGCACTGGTGGGGTTTATTATTCCGTCTGTCCACAGGTCATAGTTCGCTTTACATTCCTCCAGGGGTCAGTTCATCACAAATATCGGTACGTTCATTTCTCTTCATTCAATCACGAACGTCTATGGTGGACACCGTATATATGTTTCCACCTACCCTTTTCTCTGGGTTTCCCCTCAGCATCTATGGCTATCTCCGACTTCGCCTTTGCACGTTTGGACAGCATACCAACTATCTCTGGCTGCCTCTGGCTGTTCTTTCCGACATCTTTCTGGCAGGGGGGTATGGGCTGCCGTAGCTCACCCGACTCTCCCTCCAGTCACAGCCTCGTCTACTTCACTACCGCTACCATAACGGCGTAGCTAGAAAACAAAATAAGCTATGATGACTATACTGCACACAGTTAGCAGCAGTCCAACATAAACACTTTTACAAAATAATTTCAATTCCCAATTTCACGATCGAAATAAAAATAAAAACAAAGACTGGAACTTTCATAGTTCCTTAAAGTTGTATCAAATACTTGCTCTGTCTGAATCACTCCATAGCAAAATACATGCGTTAATATGTTACAGACTCATGTCTGTATTAAATAGGCCTGACAGTCGGCGGCTTCTTTTCCATTCTATCAGCGCTGTTGCTCGAATCTCTCTTCACACTCACTTCCAATGTGTTTAGCTTTTTACCCAATTCTTCTTAACACAGCTCACATTCAAAAACAAAAAGGAAGTGACCTGCCCTTTAAGAACGACAATACTACGCCGTTTCCTTTTCACACATTGAACTCGCTTCGCTCGCGCTTAACCTTTCAACTACACAGGCGCTTAAAATTTTTCTTTCCGTGTGCCTGACATGCAGTCCGGCATACATCTCCTTCATGTCCCTCATGTCAACGAAGTTACAGTTCAGGTCCTGAATGGAAGACAGCACATCACGGAGACTGGGTTCTGTAGACATCGGGGGGGGGGGGGGGGGGGGGGGGGGGGGGGGGAAGTGGATGCCGGTGAACCACCGCTGGCGCTCTTCAGTCTGGTCTGCCTCAGGTCTGCTGCTTTGTTGCCAGAAGTAGGTCCGGGGTTCGTCTCAACGTCACGGCAACGCTGGAGTAAAAGTCCGTGAAATAATAGAGAGAGGATCAAACCTACAGTGACACCGCCTTGAATTTGCAGTGTCCGAAAGAAGAAAGGGGCCTTTTCCAAAATACGTCGGTGCATGAAAGCTAAAAAACACAGACACAAAACCACCACAAACAGCACGAAAAGTAAGAGGTACTGCAGGCATGATGTCAGTCGTACAGTAACGCTTCACAACAATGTATGTAGATAACACAAATTCAGATCGAGCTCACAGCTCCGACGTCTTGATGTTTACATACTGTGTGCCGGAGAGAGAGAGAGAGACAGACAGAGAGAGACAGACAGACAACAGAGGAGACCTACCTTCCGTGCCGAAGTGAACTTAGTTCAGAGTTGGCGACATGCGCTCACGGCCTTTGAACAGTCAGTCACGGAAGGATCGCACGGCGCGCACACTTCGTTCAATGTGTAGCGTGTGTGTGCACTGCATGGGACGCCAACACCCACGCACCTTTAATACTATCTTCTAAACATGCGCGCAATGCTCCCATACTGACGTAACTGGCATAATCGAATCTCCTGTTCTGTAAATACCGGTTCTACACCGTGCCATTACCTTTCTATCTACCTATTTACCTATGTCTTACTAGTTTCTAAACACTGCGCTTTCCCTTTCTCGTTTGTCCTTTTTTCTTTCTTTCCTTCTTCTCGTCTATACTTCGGTGTAGGGGCTACAGTATCTACAAATAGATCGTAGACATCAGGGTGTCTGCAATCTGTACGTCTCTAGGGAAGGGAAGCGAAACTCGCACTGTGATTGCAACTGATTGCACTCGGTCGTGTATAACACAGTTCTTAATTTGGTCAGTTGTGTGTTTATTTGATGCGCCTGTTCTGACCTCGGGCGGTGTCTTGATGTGTGTTTTCATGCGTGATAACACTTTTCAGTTCTTGTAGTTGGAGGTTTTGACACCGACGTGTGTGTGTGTGTGTGTGTGTGTGTGAATTTAAACTTAAAACATTTCAATCCATGATGCATGGAGTGGACAAGTCCATGCATATGAGTTTGGTGTCTGTTACTGGATATGTGAGGGAACCTGATGCCTCGTGTGTTGTTATTTTGTGTTCGCGTAATTGTATGGGATTATTTCTTTGTGCCGCCACGCGTTTCTTTCAAACAAAGAACAAGTAGGCCTCAAATGTTGTGAGCAGTGCGACACAAGTAGGCATACTGTTTCAGCGAGGAGTGTGACTTCACATCACCAGCCGAACACAAGCTTGAAGTTTCAGTTTCAGTTTCACTTTTATCAAAGACGTGTCACGGCGTGCGGGCTAGTCCATATACGTTACAACATCGAGACGACACTGCGCATGATATAAAGCTGATAGATAAATGATTTAATGGCTAAGATGAGAGAATTCATCGACAGGGACTTGTGTTTGCAAATTAGCAGATATCTGGCCTGCGCATTAGCCCAGCAGCGCGTCGGTCAAAGTTTAGCATTGGTGAGCCATTATCATCAGTGTGTGTGTGTGGGTGGGGGGGGGGGGGGGGGGGGGGGGGACCGACACAGCATGAAAAAATCTGAACTGTCATCGTCCAATGCCCGGTGACAATGCTATCACTCACTTCCATATGCTGACGAGTGTTTCCAATAGTTTCATCATCTATATATAATGACGAATCTTTAAACACAAAATTGGTTCAGTGACCAGTCGCCGTGGCGAAGCGGTTAGTTAGCGTCGCGGATTCCCGGGTGGAAGGTCGTGTGTTCAATTCCCACTTTAGAGCCTTGTGGGATTTTACTGCCCCGACCAGCTCCTACCTAGAGTTGTGTTTGCCACGGGCTCCGTGGGAAGACTGGGGACCACACAGTCGAGTATCATCCAGTTAACTGATGCGTCTCTGAGAGTGTTGCTCAAATTTCCTGACCAACACTGCAGGTATCTGTATCTGTCGGGCCTGGTTGACGCAGGGATATATATTACGAAAGTAAGTGTAGAGTGCAGCCCTGTCATGCAGTCTCAGACCCGAATGGAAATCCGTAGCATCACCTTCATCATCCTAATCCTCGTCGATCAGCATAGGAAAATTGGCTTAGAGGTGGCCTACGTTTCCCAAAATCTTATGTTTGGGATGGGCCATTCTGATGACACTATGACGCACATGGAGAGGACCGAAGTCCTGAAGAATCCAGTCACTGTTACTGGCCCAATTTGTTTGCAGCAACATGCTTCAAGGAGTTGTCTAGCAGTCATACATAATTATTTACTTTACTTTCTTTGCTTTTTTATGGCCTTTTTCAACTTTTTCCTGCTTAACTACATTGTAATGATGCTATAACAGGCCTGCGTGACTAACACAGCATTACATTGCACGATGCTTTAGTGTTTGACATTCAAGACATTGCACGATGCTTTAGTGTTTGACATTCAAGACATTGCGCGATACTTTAGTGTTTGACATGTATGTATTCAAGACATTCGAGGAGCAGCATTACGCTTCTGCTCGTTGGCAATGTCTTTTTTTTTCTTTCTTTGCATAATAATATCTATGTTTCACTGATGAGTATTAGACTCTACACCTGACCTTATTTTTTTTAGGCAGATCTTCAAGGGCAGGTGTAGATTTGAACAGCAAGATCTCCCATGCATGTCGAACTTTCCAGATGATTTTGAATTAGTGCTTTTTTTTAACCTAATGCGTTCAGTCGTTAACTCGGTTTTTTTTTTTTTTTTTTGTTTGTTTGTTTGTTTGTTTGTTTGTTTGTTTTTGGGGGGGAGGGGGATTAAGTCTAAGAACCCAAAAGCATTTTAAAGAAATTATTGTTTCAAAAGCAGTGTACTTCCATCTGCGCTGCCACTCTCCACTCGAAATAAATGAAACCAGCCAAACGCTCGTATGCGTTGCTTACATAGTACGAATGAACTAGTACAGCAACTGTTGTAGCGATTACAAGCATATGCTGCTACATATATCGTGCTCAGAGTATAGCTACCTGTCTTTTTTACAGTTTTAAGTAAAAGCGAAAGAGAACCATCAGGAAGCCGTCTCCCAGTGGAGAGGTGCCAAGTACCTATTTTTCCCTCACCTGAAACGCTCATCTAAACATACATTGAAGCGCATATTCCTGACTGGCTCTTACATATTACCAGGAAAAAACACCGTGTTTGGTAATTGCAAGGCTTTTTATGCTTCCTCGCTTACAATGTGAAGGGTAATGTAATGAAATCTGAAGCATTGTATTGATTAAAAAAACAAACAAACAAACAAACAAACAAAAAGACCCACTTGTTGGGTAGTTGTAAGGCGTTTTTGTGCTTCCTCCGTCAAAAATTGAAAGTAGTGCAATATAATATATCAGCATTGTGTTTGAATGTTAATTTGTCACGCGAAAGCGATACACTGCGACTAAATTGTCTGATATTTGATGGACAGGTGTGTGAGAGGAGTGTATGAGTCCTGTGTCCCTGTTTTTTTTTTTTTTTTTTTTTTTTTTTTTTTTTTTACCTTACTTACCCACGCTGCAGCATCAGCACAAGACAGGCACAAGCTCAGAATCAACGTTCTTTGAAGACTGATCTAGACTTTTTATATGTACGGAGCAAGAGACAGCGTACAGGTTTAGTTTCTTGCCTGATTCTTCCCGCCTTTCGTTACTTATTGGAGACTACCCTCTCTCTCTCTCTCTCTCTCTCTCTCTCTCTCTCTCTCTCTCTCTCTCTCTCTCTCTCTCTCTCTCTCTCTCTGTTGTTGTTGTTGTTGTTCAGACAAACGATATTCGCAAACAGGCTACCTGTGACGAGGGGCAAAGTGTTTTAAAAGTGCACGAACAATGCAGGTGAACACTGCTGTTCGTTTTATGAGGCGTTTGTCATGGGTCTAATCAGTGTCGTCAAACTTCAAGGGTGGGCGGGACAGGTGGGGGTGGGAGATGGAGTGAGAGTGTTGAGTAGCATAGAGATCACTGCGTTATCCTTGATTCGATGGGTCCTCTGTTCTCTCAGCAGCCCTGATGAAGAAAAATGATTCCATCTCAACTCAGTTTTGGTCCACAGTAATTTAAAAAGTGTGTGTGTGTGTGTGTGTGTGTGTGTGTGTGTGTGTGTGTGGTGTGGTTCCTTTGCATGGGTGCGAGACATAGGACTATGGAGACCTGAAAATCATGGAAAAGTTGCATTTCAATTTTTCTTAAGCTTCTCCATTTCAGCTACAACTTTGTACTATGATTCATCGAGAGCTGGATCCGCTCTCTGTGCAAATTAAAGCTGAAATGGTTAGATGTTACACTCCTCTTTTTCATCTCAAATGATAGATGGTCGAACAGAATTGGTTTTATATCGTGTATTTTCTTTGAAAGTGATTATCATACGTCTGAGTGATTAAACTGTGTAAAAAGTATTTTAGTTGAAAAAGCCTATGACTGTGTTTTTTTCCAGTGGCAAAAGTATTTGTACAGGCTTTCGTTTTGCAATATAAGATAATGACATTTGGTAACGGCTTAAAGTTTTAGACTCCAGCGACAAATTTCAATTTTATAGAAACTAGTATCAATTCATCTTCGTGCATGTGATCATGCCCTCCATATTCCCAAAGAGTTACGGACCAGATTAATATCTGTGTGTGTGCAAGACAGTGATTTTACTTTGTTTTCATTTTCATGGCAACACCAAGGTGCTAGAGGAATGATTTTCTGTTGATTTAGGGGAAGAGGTGATCAATCTTAGTTGGGGATGAAATGGAATGATGACATCGAAAACTGTGACAGATGTGCACTGTGGAGAATTCACGGCCAGTTACATTGCTTTCAATGTTAGGTGACTGCAGGCAAAATTGAAACACGGGGCAAAACAGAAATATTGCGCCGCCAAACGAAAGGATTAAAAGATGACAAAGACAACTCGTGTCTTCTTCAGGCAGGCATATAACATCGGACTGGGTGCGAAAGGGCTGCCTTCCCTTTCATGACGAAGTGCTGTTGAAATTACTCTTGACTGTGGACTGCTTTCGTATAAACAAAAATATGTATAAAAGCTCGATGATATGTACCGAAGAAAAATGACGGAATCTCAAATACTTTCCTAGTTTTTAAAAGAATATTTTAATTCAATATACGGATTCCAGCTCTTTTTGATATGTTCACAATTTACATAAAATACACTGTGCTAAACACCGACTCAGTTTATCCACATCTCACGTAATATTCGAACCCTTTGTTTCCTTTATGCAGAGGAGAACAAAATCAGGGCTACAAAAATCATTGAAACAATTACATGAATACCTCCAGCTATAGCTGCTTAACATCAGTAGAAATAAAACAAAAATCGTCATATTTACGAAAACCGACTCTAAACTCAATAACACTCTTTTCCTATGGCGATGACTATATTGAAATAGGTTGACGCTTACAAATATTCAGGCATAATTTTAATGGCGATATGACCAAAAATGTCCCAATGTAAACTTTGTGAAAACTGTACTAATATTAGTTTTTCTCATGTAGGGGAAAGCCAGTCTACGTTTACATAAAGCTGTTAGAATAGTCTCTATTCAATGAAATGCAAGAAAAACACGCAGTTGTAGTGTAACGCAAAAAAAAAGTCAACCTGTTCGAAGGTTTCGTTTATTTAATGGCAAAATAGTTGACGATGATAGCCTACAAATCAACCAACTAAACCGCAAGACCTTGAAATACAGATCAGCATCATACACCGATTATGATTGAGTGCTATTGACTTCGAGATGAAGAGCATTACTACAATATAGCAGCAACAGACCGACTATACAAAGTTCTCTCCGTACAATGAACATGCTTCTTTATTTCATTTCCATCAATGTCCAGATGCATTCAATCACAGATCACGTTCCCTTGAAAATAAAACTTTATCAACCCCCACCTTTGCCATTAATATAAGGTCTAGCTAAACTTGCCAGATATGTGTGTTTGACCGTCTAATAATGACTTCTTTCAAAAACCCACAGAAGTAGAAGAATACGTGGGTTGATTTGCCTTGATTTTCTTTCAGAGTTTATTATGTTTGCTTTCGTGTCCATAATTCCTTTGATGGTGTTTTTTTTACAGTAATCACTTGAGTCTAAGTCACACAAACTTTATATTGGCAGAAAACACTACTCTCTTGGCACATGGCTCTGATGCAGGTCAGCAGACACAGCAGTAAATTCCATTACTTTTTCTCATCTCATCGTGCTTAGCCAACCTATCTAGACTACCAGCAACGCAAATGCTCTCCTTACCAGCAAAGCAAATGCTCTCCCTACCAGCAACGCAAATGCTCTCCCTTGATGAAAACGAAGTAAAGCATATTTATATCTAAAGCCACTTCAGACGAACATAATCAGCAAAAAAAAAGCTTTCGAGAGACGGACCTTGGTAATTCTGAGGGCGTAAGTGGAGAGGGAAGGGAAAGGGTGGCGGGGCGGGGGGTGTGGGGTGGGGGGAGAGTAGTAGAGGTAGAATTTGACAGCAATTACCCAGGTGCAGGTTGAGGCATGTTTATGGATTAAGAAAAAAAATGACACTGAGCTCCTGCCCTCAAAAAATACATCCAGCACACCACCTACAAAGAAGGGGGGGGGAGGAGAGGGGAAGGTGAGGACTGGGAACTAGGGAGGATTCCAGCCCCAGGTTACCACTCCCCCCCCCCCCCCTTCCCCCCTCCCCATCCCTACCCTTTGCCTTCTGAGCCCGGCCCTGTTTCCATGCTAGTCAGTTTTCTACCTAAAAAAAAACAAACAAACAAACAAAACAAAGCAACAAACAAAAAAAAACAAAAAAAAAAAAAAACAAACAAAAAAAACGCTAGGCATATTTATCTAAAGCGGAGGCGAAGAAACGTGGTGTTTACACAAATGTAGGTTAAGCATTTCGACACTCCACAAATGTAATGCAATCGCACAATTGGATATAGAAGATTGAATAAAGGTGCCTCAGTCTAAACAAACACCAGAGGATCTGTGTAACACAAACAGAATGTTCAAGCCATTCAGATTATCTTCCTTTTATCTGATTTGCCAAAATCGAAGCACATTTGTTATCTATATAATATGGGCTCGACCTATTACGCAATCGAGGTTGCACGTATTGGAAAGCGCTCCAAATTCGTAGCCATTATTTTGCACTCAATTGATTTGGCCAAAATCGAAGCACATTTGTTATCTATATAATATAGGCTCGACCTATTACGCAATGGACGTTGCACATATTGGAAAGCGCTCCAAATTCGTAGCCATTATTTTGCACTCACCCGAACGACAATAATGTGTTTCTTGATCTAAACTGAGGGTTGAAAATGTATTCCAGTTGTTGAAATAGATTACCAAACTCACACCAAAATTCAGCTCAACCAATCAGTGAAGCAGTCAATGTCACAAGTAAGGAAAAAATAATCAACAGAATAAGTTATAAGGTCTCTCTCTCTCTCTCTCTCTCTCTCTCTCTCTCTCTCTCTCTCTCTCTCTCTCTCTCTCTCTCTCGTGGAAGATACAATCCCATCAGAAATGTGCCACCTTGCTTGTCAGTTCAAACCTGCTTTTTGAGCAAGTTCTGCAGGTGTTCGCCGTTCTCTCAGAAATTTTCCCAGATTTCTAGAAAATTCGATTACACACTTTTTCTACCTCTTGAATGGTAAGGGTGGAGATGCCCTGTTGCTGGCTCTATGCTTCTGACAAGTCGGGACCAGCACATCCGACTTCGGCATGCTTTTATATCAGAGCGAACGCTCTCCTAGAGTGGTTGCTTTACAAGGCTGACGAATTAAGCCTACCCGGCT
>JADBJO010003212.1:175000-180000 GCA_016801955.1 Conus betulinus
TCTGATACATTGGCTACAGGCCCTCTTTGCTTATGTAATCATGTTCAAGCATGAGCAATGCGTTCACAGTAAAACAACACAGCACAAATGGAAATACGTTACCATCAATCCAGGAGAATGTGCCCTCTTTCAACACGTCAGTAAGGCCGATCCACACAAGCCCTTTGTAATTCATTTCACGCTGTAGAACGTCGAACAGGAAGCGTTGCGTGTCTGCATCCCTTTAGGCAACATAAGATGGTATTGACAAATTTGAAGCGATTTATCATCAGTTTGTTTCTTTGCTTGCTAGCTTTCGTAAGTGTTAAGCAAACTTAATAGTACTATAACTGTCATATTTATCAAAGTAATGTTATGTATGTATAAGCTATGACATCAAGCACCAACTCAATCACTATCTGTGCCACCATCATAATACCATAAAGCAACCAAATAAGGATAAAAATATTTGCACAGGCATCAAAAACATACAACAAGAAAATCATTGTCATTGCCGTCATCGCCACCATTAACAGCATCTACATTAACATCATCATCATGATAAACGGTAAGGTAAGGTAAGGTAAGGTAAGGTAAGGTAAGGTAAGGTAAGGTTTGGACGGATTTGAAATAGTTTTGTTTTTCCGTCTGCAAGTTCCATTCCTCTTGCCCGAGGTCTTTGACATAAGCCTGGGTTTTTGGTTCCAGATCAATGATAAACAACCGAAGTATTTGTAACAAGTTAATCGCCATGGAGCTACGGCATGCGATAGTGCATATCCAGAAGCTGATAATCATATTCCTTTTCAGTTTCTAGTGTTGAAGTCAAGGGAGACAACTTCCATAGAGCGGGAGAGATTGACCGCAGCTGTCTTTCAGTTTTTCTTGGAGGTGAAAAGGGCATGTGTACTGCCACGCAAGCGAAGATCATCATCATTGCTTGGCTGATCAGCTTTTCATTACGTACACGTTTTAAGACAGAATTGCATATGCTTGTCATCAGTTCACTTTGACGTCACACATGGACTTTGTTTAGATCTTGTTTGATTCAGATCACACCGGCAAATAATATCAAACACCAGTGTAATTTTGATAATTGTCATACACACACACACACACACACACACACATTATGATTATAAGACTGTCCTTGATACTCAGTACATTAACATTAATAAACTCTCCTTGTTACTACATATAAAGACTGACTTGTTTTTGAATATACTACAATTAAATAGAATAATTACCACCTCAATTAGTATTAAACATCATCATTATCATCACCATTATCACTATTACGATCGCTACTTTTGTTGCTTTTACTTTTTGTTACAACTGTAATATTTACTTTTTTTTTTTTTTTTTTTTACTAATATTACCATCAAACTTTATAACATTTCATACATTCCAGCCTACCACATTTCCAGCCCCCTATATCTTCACTATTATTACTGTGTGGTTACAATCATGAGTAACTATTTATACACCTATAAGATGCCATCCTTCCCATAATGCGTGTCTTTTCCTGTGTGTTTCCTGTGTGTCCCTTCCTGTCCCCCCCCCCCCCCCCCCCCCCCCCCCCCCCCCCCCCCCCCCCAACTCCTCCCTTTTTTTTGTTCCTCCCTTCCCTTATTGTTATTTGTATTGATATTAGTGCTATATTATTATGATCATTACTGTTATTCATATTTTCATGTTACACTTCTGTACTATTATTACAATTGCCGTTACTATTATCGTTAGTTGTATCATTATTGTTCTTAATACCAGTGTTGTTTATTAATATTACCATCATTACCTTTATCATCACCAACATGATCGCCACTCACTGTTGCCACGACAACCATGCTGTTCGATAACCCTCTAACCCCTCTCCTTTCTCCCATTCTACAGCTGCTATTGTCACTAAAAGTGTAGTAGTAATCCTCTCTTTATCATTCTTCCAATATTTCAGTATTCATCAATATTGATATTATTATAGATATTATTGTTATCATAATTACTATCATTACTATAACTATTATTATTACTATTATCATTACTGTTTTAACTCGCATTTCTCCTTCCCGAAGCCTAGTTTTTTATTCAGCACCCGTCTTGCGCCAGTTTTCAAGAGATAGTGATTGCTCGTTCTTCATTTTCGTTGTCCTGAGTGTTGTTAGCTTGCCTGAAGAAGACCTAACAGGTCGAAACGCGTCGTGCTTTATCTTGTGATTCTTTTTATTCATGTCTGGTGGATACAGTACTTAAAACTTTTTCAGAGTTTTCTTTGTTTTTTGGTTGCTGTCCCAACCTCTGTGCCACCTCAGAGGCAGTGCACCCACGCTGCTCATTCCGACACCCCGTCCATAGCCACAGCCCGCCGCAGCCCCGGCACCGGCAATCCACAGGAAAGTAGTCAGTGTCAAGTCTTTAAGAGGCAACCCACCGGAGGAGACACTGCACTGCTGCCGAGTCACCCTCGGTGGTGTTCAGTGGCGCCTGTTTTGATCTAACATATGCAGGACACACCACCTACTAAGCCCCCTACTGACGACAATAATTGCTTAGTCGCGGAGCCGGCGTGAGTGAGCTCTCCCTCCAGAGGGCGCCACCACGCCCGTCCAACGACAGCCCCCATGTACTCGCCGATACCGGTGACCCCGACGGAACCAAACCAAGGTCACAGACGTGGAGAGGACATCGAAAGTGAGGTCACCATGAGAGCAGGGCATGAAAGGCCACAGAATTTGAGACTTTTTTTTTTTATGCTGATCGATGAGAATGAGGATGATACAGATGATGCTACGGATTTCCATTTCGGTCTGAGACTGCATGACAGGGCTGTACTCTACGATTCCTTTCATTATAATCATATCCTGGCGTCAACAAGGCCCGAGAGATACAGACACCTGCAGTGTTGGTCATGAATTTTGAGCAACAACACTCTCAGAGACGCATCCATTAAGTGGATGAAACTCGACTGTGTGTGTCCCAGTCTTCCCAACTGAGCCCGTAGCAAACTCAACTCTGGGTAGGAGCCGGTCGGGGCAGAAAAATCCCATATGACTCTGATGGGAATTGTACCCGCGACCTCCCAGCCAGGAGTCCGCGACGCTAACCACTTCGCCACGGCGGCTGGTACCTTTTAAGAGTTAATACCATTGTTAACTTAAGTTTGTTAAAGCCATTAAATACAGAACAAAAAATCATTTGTTTCAACAGCTATTCCTTGTTCTAAACTTATAAGATTTGTCCACTTTGATTTGTCCATTTGACAGCTCTAATTCATTGTTGGTTCACAAGTTTGTTTATTGATTCATCGTTTCTTACCCCCACTCTCATCTTCCCCACCAAACTTCTCAGCCTCCCTGTCTTTCTTTTCCCCAGTCTTAAAGTAGCAACACTTCAACCAGTGTGAACTGACTTCAAAGAAACTCAAACTAATCATATTTTGGAGAACAGTCCTCATTAAATCATCGTCAGTATCCACACCCAGTAACAACGACCAAGGCCTCAAACACAGCCACCACCAAAAACCAACATTTCCAAGAATCAAACACTCAAACCAACTTGATGACGACCTCACTGCCTCCCTGACTGTGACACTCGGCCTGGGCAGCACTGAAGCCCCGGGTCTCCCTCAGGTGAAACTGGTAGCAAGTGTTCCCATGAATGCGCACTTGATGTGTATCCGTGGACTGCACTGGGCAGACGCCTACCGCTTCAGCAGCTGCGACACAGCAGATGCTGTAGTACGTTTTGGGCAAAAGTTTGCTTTTTTTTTTTTTTTTTTTTTTTTTAAAGAAATGTTAATATCAGTCTGAATCTTTTTCACGTAGAAGATACAGGCAATTAATATTGAAATTGTGAGGGTCTTGGATGCTTACCGTATTGTGATAATCAAGGACGGCAAGCATCCAAAAGCGCTCATATCCCCAGACGGCAGCAATGCAGTGAGACACGCTCACAGGATGGCCAGAAATCTCTGCAGCTTCCAGTCTTTCGTCATGTCCTAGGGCTAAACCTGGGTAAATGTAAGGGGAAGGGGTAGAATTTTACACAGGGAGGTCAAGGGATTATCCAGCCCCTAACTGAGACCAGGGTCACAGCTGAAGTATTTCACAATATAAGAATGATACTGGAGCCGCTTTTGACAAGATAAATGACAATGCGCAAACCTAAAACGAGCCAAGTGACCCCTCCCCCCGCGCTTTTCCCCCTCCCACATCTATCCCTCACCCCCACCCTTCACCTCCTGTCTTTATGCCTGGGTCCAGTCCCGTGTCCAACAGAGAAGAGTTGTGAAGGTCAGTGCGGCGCTGTAAATGACCATCCTCTTTCTGCATTCCCGTCCATCTTTAATAGCGAGTCCAGTGTGTTGGGCAAAGGCCAAGGTCCACTACAGTGACTCAAACCGATCCCACTCTTTTTTTCCCCCTGGATTTCCGTTGCATCAGGCCCTCTTTGGGACCTCAAAGAATTGAGGCTTGGACAGCAAGTAAACTGTAGACTTGAGGCTGTGGTCTCTCTATGACTTCTTTCTGGCTCTGTGACGTTCACTCTCCAGTGTACCTCGTAGGGATGGTCATGGACTGGGAATTATGGGAAGCTGTGTGTCCCTGCACAATGCAATCGTACAGCATCTGCTAAATGCAAGAAGAGGTTTTTGTGCCCAAGAATTGGTGGGTTTCTTGATGCTTGGAATAGTTTTTGTCTCCGGTTTCTCGATGAAATACAAAGAGCAGTCCGAAGCACTTATTCTTCTCAAGATCCGCTATCAACGTACAACCGTCACGGCGGATGGGTGAATATAATCAGTGAGATGTAAAGTTTTATCGACACTGGGAAAGAAGGCATGCTTTGTTTTCTGCTTGACGTTGATTCTGGTCATGAAGGGCTGGTCTAACCACGCTTTGACCTGTTTTGCTGACCTGCCCTTTAAGCTCGAAATGGTCGCTAAATGTTCCCGTCCGTTCAAATGTAATATTCTTCGCCTTAAACATTTTCTTTCAGCGATAAGGCTGGTTTTAAGACGAGAA
>JADBJO010003212.1:182500-207500 GCA_016801955.1 Conus betulinus
GAAAGGATTTGGGTGTGCAGCAGACGATGGAAAATTAAGGGTTGTAGAGATTGTGCTTCCTCACCAATACCAGAAAACCTTGATTCTGCTTCATGATCAAAACCCAGCATGTCTCTAGAACTGAACTGCGCAATGACTTTCTATTAATGAGAAGTATCTCCCCACAGATTCTGCGTAGTTTCGTGTTCAATGCAATAGCAAATCAAAGGGAAACAACAGCACTTTTTAATCGGCATATACGTCAGCAGGACAAAATTGTCTCCCTTGCAAAGCAGGGGGGAGCGGGAGAGAGAAAAACGAAATGAAGGCAATGCGTAAACTGTCAGTGGGATCAGTCTCCTAAGCTGAGCATATTTCTTTTTTCATAACTACGTTAAATCTCTGTTGAATACAATGCATGCTCCACTCGTAATTCTGGGAATGTTTTATGGTGCTATTCAACCAAGAAATCATTCGCGTCAGCGTTCCGCTTCTCTAAAGCTTTTAGGAATATGTATAGATACATACATACATGCATACATACATGCATACATACATACATACATACGTAAATCTCTCTCTCTCTCTCTCTCTCTCTCTCTCTCTCTCTCTCTCTCTCTCTGTATATATGTACATATGTGTATGTATGTATGTATGTACTACCACCTGCTGGCACTCAGGGAGGATGTCATGTGCTGAAGAAGGCGAATAAAGCCGAAAATTTCATTTATAACCGCGACAGCTTGTTGTTCTTGTGTCTTTTTTCTTTTGGATATATATATATATATATATAGATAGAGAGAGAGAGAGAGAGAGGAGAGAGAGAGAGAGAGAGAGAGAGAGAGAGATCAAATGCGATCTTATCAAGTGCAAAGTTCCAACACACACACAGTGTAGCTACAAAAAAGACCAAAGAACTCATAAATCATTTACTAAGCTAAATCTTAATATAAAATATTTAACATTTTGTGTAGTACCACAAAAAAAAAAGGGGGGGGGGGGAGGAGGTGTTTAAAAAAAACTTGCATTAAAATGACATGAAATTCCGGTGGTTTACAGCGGAACCCTATGAAATAATTGCATGGATTTCTGTATCAGTGGTCACTCTGCCAGTCGATTGTGTATATGTACGAACACACACACACACACACACACACACACACACACACACACACACACATTATATATATATATATGTGTGTGTGTGTGTGTGTGTGTGTGTGTGTGTGTGTGTGTGTGTGTTCGTACATATACACAATCGACTGGCAGAGTGACCACTGATAAAGAAATCCATGCAATTATTTCATAGGGCTCCGCTGTAAACCACCGGACTTTCTAATTTTATTTTAATGTCATTTTAATGCAAGTTTTTTTAACACCTCCTCCCCCCCCCCCCCCCCCCCCCCCCTTTTTTTTTTTTTGTGGTACTACACAAAATGTTAAATATTTTATATTAAGATTTAGCCTAGTAAATGATTTATGAGTTCTTTGGTCTTTTTTGTAGCTACACTGTGTGTGTTGGAAACTTTGCACTTGATAAGATCGCATTTGATCTTCGCTTGCGATCGACTGGACAATAAACATGGCGGAGTGAAGTGACTATTTTATATCACTTTGCATCACGGATCTTCTTCCGCATCCACGGTAATTTGACGAGGCAAGTCCATTATGTTGAGCCGAGTCTGCAGTCCAGCGCAATCACACTGTTCATTCCCCCTCTGTGTGTGTGTGTGTGTGTGTGTGTGTGTGTGTGTGTGTGTGTGTGTGTGTGTATGCGCGCGCGCGCGCCCCGTGCTGAAGACCTCCACTTTGTAAGGAAGAAGAGTTTGACAATGTCCTGGGTCTGAGCAACATGGGATCACATTCACTAATGCCGAATGCAGGCACTGACAGATTGGCCTCCAAACGATTTTTTGACAGAGAATTACCAGAAATATCGCTTCCATCTTCACATCTTTCCAACCTCCTCCTTCACCAAGCTCTTCCACCATTCTCCGGCCCACCACTACACCCTCCCCACCCCCACCTTCCATGCCCGCAACGCCCGGGTCTGACTTTCCCACTTTGCTGGACTCTCGTGTTTGCCCATGGTGACCATCTTTTTGTCTTGTGATATGGATGTCATGTCAGTATTGGCTATACGACAGCAGCAATACTCTGATTGATGTGCAGGTATTTTAGATCAACTACCCAGATCAGACAAGATTAGGATGTTCCAGCCAGCACAGACAGACAGACAGACAGACAGACACAGAGAGAGAGAGAGAGAGAGAGAGAGAGAGAGAGAGAGAGAGAGAGAGAGAGAGAGAGAGAGAGAGAGAGAGAGAGAGAATTAAGATCTCGGCATTTCGGGGCAGAGAAGAGGTCAGAAAATATTAATCTCTTTTGAATTCTATTGAATTTGCCCAGATAGTCTGTGTCCTTTATTTCTCGTTGTTGGTAGATTAGTTAATTGTCGTGTGTCAGTAAAAATAAGAAATACATGTGACGTGTGGACTTCTGGTGCTTCTGCACCATTGGTGAAGCTCCAGAATTTGTTAGTATCAAGGCCAGAAGACAATAGAAAAAAAAGGAATGGGGGAACGTTCAATTTGCTTGCACTAGGGTAAAGCTGAAAAACATTGAAACTACTTGGGTTCGACTGTGTAATGAATATGTTTATGTCATGAACATGTTTCAGCAAGGGTTCATCCGACAGATGTACAAGCCCCTGCAACAAAAACTAAATGACGTTTTGGGGCCTAATCCTTATCTATGGACTTACACCTGCTAATCTTTGTCGGTGGATTCGGACCTGTGAATCTTTATCTGTGGACTCGGACGTGTTAATCTTTATTTGTGGACTCGGACCTGTTAATCTTTATCTGTGGACTGGGACCTGTGAATCTTTATATATGGACTCAGACCTGTGAATTTTTAGCTGTGGATTCGGACCTGTTAATCTTTATCTGTGGACTCGGACCTGTTAATCTTTATCTGTGGACTGGGACCTGTGAATCTTTATCTATGGACTCAGACCTGTTAATCTTTACCTGTGGACTCAGAACTGTTTATCTTTTTCTGTGGAGTCAGACCTGTTAATCTTTATCTGTGGACTCAGACCTGTTAATCTTTATCTGTGGACTGAGGCCTGTTGGGCGCGGGTCTTATCTCCTTGTCCCGAATGTCGTGACACACTCTTGCCTGCTGTGCTTGATACTGGATCGCCGTTAGTTCCGTGCAGTTCATCGTGACGTCCGCACCCACCAAGCGTGACGGAAGACCGGAATAACCATCACATGAGAGTAAGGAGAGGGCCAGGATGGAGAGACGAAAGTGGAGAGCTTTATAACACTTCGCTGACACTACCAGAACGAATCACGTGAAGATGTGAAATACCCAGGTGTTGTTGTTGTTGTTCTACCGCTGAGGCATCCAGGGACCCCTTTTTGTAGCCTACTGGCATTAACCCCTGACCACCTACCTATACCTTCGGGATACATTTGAGGGCATGTGAAAATCATCCTGGAGTGAGAGAGACAGTGTGCGGTTACATTTGACATGTAATCCCAGTTCTGCCTCTGTAAACAAATCAAACCTCGCATCTTGTTCTCACAATAGCTGCTTCAGGGAGAGATGATCATCTGGCTGTACAGTTGAGTAGTTCCCAGCCGTGGCCAGTGTAGAAGCAGCGAGAAACTCCAGGGAGAACATGACTGGGGAAGGTCTTCAGAACGGAACTCCTCTCAGACAAGTGTTTCGGCCCTGAACTCCTTACACTCTAAGTGACCCGGGCCGCATCCGGGTCATGACCCCTAGACGCTGTTCTATTGCCAAAAAAGTTTCCTTGGGGCCCTGCCAGAATTCAGACTAGCACCTTCTGTATAGTTCGGTGCCTTGAGGCCAAGCTGCCTTGCAACAGAGACCTTGACCACGTAACTATCGCATATCTGTTCTAGGTTGAAAACATTAAACTTTCCCAAAGTTCACACTTTTGCTCCTTCATCACCAGATCCAGCCCATACTCCTTTCAGCTGCCTCTGCCATCGCCTTTATGGTTCTGGTCCTCTTCTTCACATACATCTAGCGGAGTTTTGTGAGATCATAGGTATAAGAATCTGCAAAGACCCTTGGCTTTAGCGTGCATGGTGTGAGAGCATGCTCCATTCTGCATTTATATGGCACAGTGGGTTCGATGAGAATCATCGCTTGTGGACCACCTGCTGGTCTCATGCCACTCCACTTTTCTTTTTCTTTTTTTTTTTTTCTTTTTTTTTTGTTGTCGCAAACAGAATAACATGTGCTGCAACAAACATTACGACATAAATAAAGCCATACACTGCTCATCAAAGTCCCCAAAAGAATGTCGAATTGTAACGTAACACACAGACATGCATGAAGAGCGAGGGCCAAGGAAACAAATTACAGAATGGGGAAAAAGAAAAGGATGGGGGATTTGCATATGAAAAAGAAGAAAATGAAAACACATGTTGAAAAAGAGGAGGTTAGAAGACCACAAAAAAAGAGAGAGAGAGAGAGAGAGAGAGAGAGAGAGAGAGAGAGAGAGAGAGAGAGAGAGAGAGAGAGAGAGAGAGAGAGAGACAAGTTAGGGTAGAGATGGATAATGCGACCGACGGAAAACGAGATGCACGTTGATAATGTTTGCATGCCTATGTTATTTAATTCCATATCTTTAATCGTCAAAACGATGACAATGTGTTGGCTTACAAAATTATGCCAGTTTCGAATGTGGCTTCCACTTGGTTTCTCTGGCAACATAGGACATTCTGACTGCTCTAAACCGAAGCATAATCTAGGTTTTCATCCAGCCAGATTTTAGGCAAATCTTGGTTTTTTTTGTTTTTTTTGTTTGTTTGTTTGTTTGTTTTAATGCAGTAATGAGTTTAGTGGCACAACCTGTTTCATACCTAGTATTTGTAACTAGTCTTGGGCTAAGAGTAATGCTGGTCTGTTGTAACAGTGTACTGAATGGGTCACACACACACACACACACACACACACACACACACACACACACACACACACGCACGCACGCACGCACACGCACGCACGCGCTCGTGCACGCGCTCGTGCACGCCCACACACGCGCGCGCGCGCACACACACACAAACATACAGAGTACACACGCGCGGGCTACCGCACCCACCCATCTGCATACATACACGCACGCGCACGTGCGCGCACTTACACACACACACACACACACACACACACACTACACCTGCGCGGGCTAGCGCACCCAGCCATCTGCACACACACACACACACACACACACACACACACGTGCGCACACTTACACAGTCTCTCTCTCTCTCTCTCTCTCTCTCTCTCTCTCTCTCTCTGTGTATTAGCAATTACGCTTGCATGTCAGAAGTCTACCGACTGAAGAGTGCACAATGTAATGAGAAGGAGTGACAGCTCAGTCCATTAGGAACTCCACTGTGGCGTATGAACAACTGAAGAAAAGGAGTCTGTTGATTTAATAGTTTGTAAGATCACAGCTGTGAGAACGTGCCATTCGTTTATTTTTTTTGCGTACAAATGGCCTGTTTCCACCACTGTACTCTTGTTAACTGAATCTTACAGAGCTTTACCACCAATGAGAAGGGTCCAGAGTCAAATGGTCAGAGCGTTTGCCTGCAGATCTGTCACCTGTAACCTGTAAGTCTCAACCTTGGTGACGGATTTTCTTTCTTTCTTTCTTTTTTTTTTTTTTTTTTTTTTTTTTTTTTGGGGGGGGGGGGGGGTGGAGGGGGGGAGAGGGGGGAACCCTCTATCGATCCACATGGATGATGAAACCGCACGCCCGGAAAAAACGGGAAAGGTTTCGGTAAAAACATATGTCCTGATTTCTCCGTCCGATCCACGTTTTTCTTTTTACAAACAGATCACGCGTTCTTTTTCTTTCCGGTTTTATTATTTTTATAAGAGTGCCCAAAAATATATGGTTGCTATCAGCGTGCTTTTCTTGCAGGAGTAATTCTGTAACGTTGTATGCAATTAAGTATTCCTTTCAGTGCAAACAATGACCATGACCAAAACAGAACCCCATACCATCATCTTCATCACCGTCATCAGCATAGATTTTAAAATCTTAAATCATGTGTTTTCTCATTGTGGGTGGTTGTACAAAGCTCACTTCCCACGCCCTCACGCAAACACTTTCAGTGTTGACGGCAGCACACGACAATTTTACAGTATTCACTGATGTGGTGCGCGCGCACGCGAACCCACTCACGGAAATCTGCGCCCCCACCCCCACCCCCACCCCCCACCCCTTCCAACTCACACAGAGAGAGAGAGAGAGAGAGAGAGAGAGAGAGAGAGAAATCCTCTCCCGACACAGAGAGAGAGAGAGAGAGAGAGAGAGAGAGAGAGAGAGAGATTAAACAAATTTCAATACAATCTATGGGGAAAGGTGGATCGGAGAAGCTCTGTGCTCAGTTCAGTCCCCTTTCGGTAGCCTAAAGTATGTATCAACATACAAACGTAAAAAACGACCGTGGAGATTCCACCGGCGTTGACAGTGCCTGACGTTGTGCTCAAACAGTTCCACGGAGAGTCCTACAGTCAGTGCAGAGTCAGTGTCCAGGCCGTCAACTCCTGCTCCATGCCAAAGCCAGTGCCCACAAAACTACTGTCACCACGAATTACTTCAAAAGAGAGAAAAAAAAATAATCTAGATTATGTTGAGGACCACCACCACCACCACCACTACCACCACCCTACCTTACAGTCCCGAGCTAATTCTTCATGATGGGTGTGTGTGTGTGTGTGTGTGTGTGTGTGTGGTGTGTGTGTGTGTGTGTGTGTGTGTGTGTGTGTGTGTGTGTGTGTGTGTGTGTGTGTGTGAGGTGCGGAGGGAGATCGCGTGTGTGTGTGTGTGTGTGTGTGTGTGTGTGCTGGGGGGAGAGGGGAGGGAGATCTCCGTGTGTGTGTGTGTGTGTGTGTGTGTGTGAGAGAGAGCGATCTTGCCCACGGGTCCAGTTGGGTCTAGCGTTTGATCCAAATCGACACCGTTAATCCACACTGCAGAAAAATCTAAATTAACAGGTTCGTTCTTGTGCAACATTGGGTCTGTCGACCAAGCTTTGTAAAAATAAATAAATAAATAAATAAATAGATCGATGAATACTTATATAGAATAATGATATTAATAATAATGATAATAATAATAACAGTGATGACGATGATGATGATAACAATATCAAAAAAATATACTACTACTGCTGCTATAATAACAATCAAAATAATAATGATAATCGGATCTGTCTTATTTTTCGTAATCTTGTATACAAACAGGAAACGAACCAACCAACACACCAACATAACCTTCTTGGCAAAGATAGACAGAAGGGGGGGAAACCTTCTAGTGCTCGAAGCACAGTCGATCAGTCTTCTTCCTCTGCAGCCATTTTTGTCCGAGTCGTTTGGGAGAAGAAGGGAATGAGAAGGGGAATTGGTGGGAGGGGGGAGGGGGGGGGGTTGAAGGAGGAGGAAGGGTAGTAGCATTCCTGCTGGGTCTCATCATCCGGGTTCGCCCGGTTCAAACACAAATTTTAAAAGTAATTATTATGACTCCACCGAATAACGTGGACAAACGAAATCACAAGACAAAACACGACGCGTTTCGACCTCTTAGCTCTTCTTCAGACAAGATAAACAACACTCAGGTCAACAAAAATGAAGAATGAGCAATCACTTATCTTTATCGAATTCGGCGCAAGAGGGGCTTTGAATGAAAACGAGGCCGTCCCGTTTTATTCAACATTTCATTTATACGGCCTCGTTTTCATTCAGCGCCCATCTTGTATCGATTCGGCAAATATACGTGATTGCTTGTTTTTCGTGTTCGTATTCCTGAGTGTTGTTCATCTTGGCTAAAGACCTAAGATGTCGAAACACGTTGTGTTTTGTCTTGTGATTCGTTTGTCCACGTTGTTCGGTAGAGACATAATAATTACTTTAAAATTTGTTTAGATCTCCGCCTGCGCTCACTTTGCAGCTGGTTCACACACGCCTAGTAATGCCTTCCAACTGTCGAAGTATGATTTCTGCCGCTGATCTATTAGAGATGGGGGGTCTACCTTTTGATTCAAGAAGTTTTATGCTAAAATGGTGACGTGTTCATTTCAACTGTGGCAGCTAAGAATCACATATCCGTGCAATACTTCAAAAAAACTGAATGATTTATGTTGTTGTTGTTTTGAATGTTCAGATCAAACACAGTGACCTGACTATATGATCATGTTTAAAGCCAAGAAATGAAGTGCCGGATGTCTGCAGATATATTCTTTGTGGAACACCTAAAAACACTGCTGGAAAATCCAGTTAAGTGTTTATTCTACATTGTTACCTCACATTGTCAATTGTCGCCAGCGACATTATGTGCCGGACATGATGACACAAACAATCGCTCCGGCAAAAATTGTCACCAGCCACCGTGTTCTTCTAACCTTTTTGTGGTAGTCACCACTGGGTTTGTTGTTCCGTTTTTAACAGTAAAGTGACTGACTGAATCAGTTCACAAGAAGTGGATAAATGATAAAATGTTTCTTTAAAATCTTAACGGATATTCCATTTACATTTGGTGTATTTACAAAGCTGCCACTGTTACGTTTCGTTTTTAAGGCACATTTTGCAAAGTGGTAGAAAGTGGTAGATGTCAGTTATTCACAAACATAAGCAGGGTATCAAACTCAGAATGCTGTGTTTCGGTTCTTATGACTGGAGTTCGATTCCTTCGTATAGCTAGCATTATTGAACTGGACATTTTTATCATCATAAGAGTGTTATCATTCCAGTGTTTCGCTGTGGCATAGTTCATACATTCCCCATTTCTTTCTTCTTTCTCCCCATCAAAGTACACATTCGTTAGTAGGACGTCCAGTATCCTTCTGCTGACAACAAGAACAAAAACAAAAACAAAACAAAACCAGAAAATAAATTGCTGATGTTTTACCTGTTGGTTTTAGTGTTTGTGTCCTGCGTTTTGTTTGAATCTGAATATGAAAATATGTTTTGAGACTGGTTTAGTTCTGCTGTCCCAGAAGAAGGTCCCTTTCGGGACCGAAATATTGAAATATAATACAAAAAAGAAGTCACCTAAGCGGTTTTGGGATCCAGTTTTTACTTCTTATATATATATATATTTTTTTTTCTTCTTTTTCTTCTTCTTTTCTTTTTTTTTTTTTTTTTTTTTAAGACTTTTGTTGCACCCATTTCATGAGGGGCAATGACCCATTAATGAATAAAAAAAAATATCCGTATACTTTCCATATGATCTCTATGTCTGTCCGTCCGTCTGTCTGACTGTCTGTCTGTCTCTCTCTCTCTGTCTGTCTCTGTCTGTCTGTCTCTCTCTCTCTCTCTCTCTCTCTCTCTCTCTCTCTCTCTCTCTCTCTCTCTCTCTCTCTCTCCCGCATGAATGGATGCATATATCTTGGAAACAACTAGAAACGTTTTGAAAAAATGTGATACAGAAACCAGGCATTGTGCTGAAGAATTTGATATGACACTGAGATAGAAAATCAAGATTGGCCGGGACACCACCGAAAGAGTGCGTGCGTGCGTGTGTTCTTATTTGCATGCGTACGCCTTTGCATCTTTTTCTGTATATGTGCATGAGTGTGTGAGTACATACGTGTGTGTGTGTGTGTGTGTGTGTGTGTGTGCGTGTGTGTGTGTGTGTGTGTGTATGTGCGTGCGTGCGTGCGTGCGTGCGTGCGTGCGTGTGTGTGTGTGTGTGTGTGTGTGTTCGCGCGCGCGCGCGTGTGTGTGCGTGCCTGTGCGAGTACATATGTGTGTATGTACCTACGGGTATGGGGCTATAATTCTGCTCTTCCATATAAATGTATGTATGTATTTGAGTGCGTATACGTGTTAGCATGCTTGCATGTGTGCCTGTTTCTATGTGTGCGTTAGCTTACACGTGTCTGTGTTTGTGTGCCAGTGACCAGTGGTGTAGCGTCCGCTTCGAGTGTGGATAGGCATGGGTTCCAATGCCAGCCGAGTCAGTCCGATGACCTTCACATTGGAATTCCTGGAGCTGCCCGTGCACCAATCGTTATCGCCGTCAGTAGGTCGTGACAGGGCGTGACCAAAGCACGTGCAGCGACAGCAGTCAATGTGTTATGGCGCGTCAGCCTGCAACTGACATTATAATGTTCAAAGTATTTGGAACTGTTACTGTGTCCCTCTTTTCTGAATACCAAAATAAATGCGCGCGTTCAGACATACACGTAAACACGCCGGACAGAACAAAGAGAGACTGAGAAAGAGAGAGAGGGTGCATCTGTGTGAGTGTGTGTGTGTGTGTGTGTGTGTGTGTGTGTGTGTGTGTGTGTGTGTGTGTGTGTGAGTGTGTGCCGTCTGTCTGTTTGTGTGTTTGTGTCCGCGTGTGTATGTTCAGACAACGTATTGCATCTAGTTGTGTCAGTGACAAATAACTTAAAGACAAACATTAACTGGCAACACACACCCAGTTTTAACGTCTACATCTCTCATTTAATCATACACGACTTAAAACGTCTGCAACCAGATTGTGTGTGCCTTTCACATATATTCAACCTTCATATCAAAGTTCTGAAGGTAGATGACCCAGCACACGACTCTATTGTTCACAAACTTGGCAGAGTCTAAAAACAATAAAGGTTTATGGTCATTGCACGACTCAAAGCGAACCCCCTGAAGAAACAGTTCAAACGTTCATACAGCCCACACAATAGCAAGGCACTCCATCTCCATGGTAGCATACGTCCGCTCTGCCCTGATAATTTCTTGCTTGCGTACGAGACTGGAAACAGCTTCCCGACATATTCCTGCATGAGGACTGCACCAACACCCATGTCAGAGATATCAGTGCTGAGCACAAAGGTCTTATTAGGGTCAGGCAACCGTAGCACAGGTTCCTCGGACAGGAAGTTCTTCACAGTGTTGAAGGCACGGTCTTGTGCATCTCCCCACTCCAGTTGGTTAAGCTTCCCCTTGTGCAGAAGGTCCGACATTGGAGCAGTCACAGTTGCAAAGTGAGGCATGTATTCGCTGTAGAACTCCACTTAGCCGAGAAATGATCGCTATTGTTTCTTAGTCTGGGGACGAGGTGCTTTCAGAATGTTTGTCACATTGTCCTTGAACACCCCCTTCATTCCTTCCTGGAGACGGTGACCAACGAAGACAATATCGTTTGCACCAATAAACACATGCAGGGTCTGGCAGTCAAGTTGGCTGAAGACAGCCGTTTGAACAGCTTCCGAAGAATGTCCAAGTCTTCTGTTTATGTTTTGGAATGAACCAAGATGTCATCCCTGTAGTATAGGATGCCTGCCATGTTACATGGAGTGTTGCTCCGGAGTTGTCACACTGAAGGGCATTCAGAGAAACTCGTATGTCCCATCTGGAGTCACAAATGCAGTCTTTGGGGGAAAAAAATCTCCACTCAGCCTCTGGAATAGGTCAGCAGCTGTAGGTATAGGCTCACGACTTAGGTAAAGTCAGCTTGTTCAGTCGCCTAAAATCGATGCACACCCGGTTAGTACCATCTTCCTTTTAACAACGACAACTGGCGACGCGTATGGCGGCTCTCTGGAGTCCTGTATAACTCCCAGTGTCAACCTGTCTTTGTTGTCCTCTTTCAGTGACTTTCTGGTAACTTATGGGCAATGGGTAGGGCTTTGACATGACAGGCTCGGGTGATGTCAACTTCACTTATGCTGAATCAGGTCTGTTTTTCCTGGGAACTCAGTGAACATACTTGAGTACTCATCTAACAATCCACGTACTTCTGTTTGCTGCTGGCTGTTCAGTTGTGGCCCAAAAGCTACACAGTCAATAGTTTCCTAGAATTTGAAATCATTCAGTTCTAACGCTTCTTCATCGTTCACAGAACGTTCTTCCGTAAAGGTGTCACCATCACCGGATAGGTAAGGTGACTCCCACCCTTTGAATTCAGCAGCATGTGCATCTGTAGCTGGCTTTTCTTCCAGTGCAATTTATTTCATGAGCATATTTGCATGGAAAAAATCTGCTGCCTTTGATTCTGACTTCATATTGTTTCAGCCCCTTGACTGCTTCTACAGGATAGGGTCCTTTCCACTGCATCAGCAGCTTGTTATTGTCAGTAGGAAGCAGGACAAGGACTTTCTCACCAGCCTGAAATTTCCTCACTTTTGTCTTCCGGTCATACTAACGTTTGCTTTTGCCTTGAGGCTTTTCTAATTCACTCATGGCTAACTGTAGAATATCTTCAATGCGTTCACGCAGCTCAAATACATATTGATAGCTGTTCTTGATTTCTGGAGATTCCACTTCTTTTGCTCACAGTTCTTTCAGGATGTGCATTGGACCTCACAGTCTGGCCGTGGTGTAGCTAAAAGGGAGAAAACCCAGTAGATTCTTGAGGGACTTTCCTGTAAGCAAACAACAAGGCATTGATACACCAATACTATTGTCGTGGTTAGTTAGCACTCAGGTTCTTCAGCATGGCCTCTAATGTTCCATTGGACTTCTTTACCAGGCCACTGCACGTGGGATGGTAGGGTGTGGCCGTCAGCTGGTGGATACTGAGCAGACAAACAACCTTCTTCATGCAGTCAGATACAAACTGGGTCCCTAAATCACTTAAGATTATTGCTATGACACCTTCTCGAAAGTTCCTCCTCTCTTGTTTCTCTTTTAAATTGTAATAAGGGGTGGACTCGGATATCGTAATACGACTCTTCGTCTCTCTCTCTTTCACTCGTTTTTCAACTCCTCACCAACATCCTAGCTGTTGAACGTTCTCTATGTTAACAAGAGATGCACGTGCCATGTGCTGGTTTTGTACTGCAAACGATAATGATAGCGGCTGGACCCGGTGATAAGCTCAAAAACCAACGACAGGAAGCGCTCCAAGACTCTGAGAAACAGTGAATCTTTGGTAATCCAGGAACTGAGGCCAACGAAGACCACACAGCAGTCGAACTGAAGTTCCCGACACTTCAAATACTTGACAGGAACTAGCCTCCCATCCAGGACTGGAGTCTTTGCAGAAGGCTCCGCAGAAAATGCCGGTTGAAGTGAGGGAGGTGATATCTACATACATTTTTTTTTGCTGACCGCAGCCCTGACACCAAGTCTGTCGCCGACACTGTGGCGTTTTAAAGTGTTTGTCGTGCTGATCTGCGGGTCGCTGAATGTTTGAAGCGTTAGTGTGGATAGATCAGATGAAATTATCTATCCAACACGACTTCGCGCGTGCGTGCGTGTGTGTGTGTGTGTGTGTGTGTGTGTGTGTGTGTGTGTGTGTGTGTGTGTGGTGCAAAGGTCAAAAAACTAGTTAAGGCTAAAAAAAAAAAAATGTGCATGTGTGTTGCACGCAAAGGATGACAACAAAAGATTTAGGATAGGTAGTTAAGGTAAACCAAAGAACGGACACCACCAAGAGGTTACTGCCACAATATATATATATATATATATATATATATGAGAGAGAGAGAGAGAGAGAGAGAGAGAGAGAGAGAGACGGTCACAAAAGGTCGTGCAAAATATGCGACTCGCATATATATATATATATATATATATATATATATATATATATATATATATATATATATAAAGACTTAGCGTTAGAAATGCGTCGCGGGAACGATGTCACTTCATGAGAATTCTGGAGAACTTCCCCTCCACGTAAGACAGTTAATGTGTAATCACGTAGGAATGTGTAGACATCGCGAAGACGTACGGAAACCAGGAGATGATGGTTACATCGCGAAGAATTGGGAACGTCGAAAAACGCGTTGATTATTTTCACTGGTGAGAAGACGATTTAAGTTATGCGTAATAGCTCTTCATATGACGAAATACGTTGATACAAGATATATTCCAATTCTTTTCATGAGTTTAACAATTGGTATCTATTGGTGCGAACATACGGATGGATATCCAAATAAAGCTAGAAAGAAAAATATGGTACGTTAGTGATTCTCTTCGATAATCACAACGATCTAATAGTGGGCTAGCTTATCAGTCACTATGGAAAAGAGTTCTGAAGTTCTATACTTGGAACAACACGAGACGGAACGAAAGGAAAAAAGAAGAAAATAAAGAAAATTAAGTCCATACACTCGTCTCGTCATTCATGACAAGAACATGAGTGCGCCTTGCAAGCAAAAGTAAAAGCAAAGAATTACAGAAATATTCATGGCACACACGAGCTGATTCATAGAACGACACAGACACTGGTGACTTATTCTGCAACTTTAGAGCTGAAACCTGCGCGTTATTTCATGCTAGTCAGACACAATATGAAAGAAACGGTCTGTCATTTCACATGGTTACTGACTGCTGAGCCCTTGCTCAGAGTCTCCAGTCCAGTGTAGCACTTATCTAATGACATAACGCTGCATGCGATTTGGGTTTTTCAGTCAATTGTAGTTGGAAACCGGAAGCGTCGCTATAACCACGTTGTTCAACGACTGTATTAAAGAAGTTGATCAGAGAATGTTTTAGCTTTGTTATAAATATTCAAAACGTTGCCTTCGCGTCTGTGTGTTGCTTCATTGGTGACTCTGAATCGTGAGCAGACCTTGTAGTGACCAGCTACGACCACTCCTACGCTCACAGACTCATTCAATTATGTCAATGACAACAGAAGCAATTGTACAACTTGCAGACGCCATCCGGCAACAAACTTTATCTCGGACAGAAAAAATTTCCGCCTCAACCACCTGTGGCAGCTGTGGCCTTCAAAGCACCCAACCCCCCACCCCCACCCCACCCCCTTTTGGACAACCAATGCATCAGCATGGTTTCTTCGTTTGGAGGCTGTTTTTCCACACACACACACACACACACACACACACACACCTCCCATTACGAATGACGACAAAATTTCTAATCCAGAAACCCTCTTCAAAGCTCTTTTTTCTGAATCAGCTGCCACCAGAAGTCCGGAAGATCCTTGCCCAGTCTCCAAAACGAAGAGCTTGACGTTTTAGCCGAAAAGGCTGACCACATCTTAGAAATGGATCTCCCAACCCCTTCATTCGTGGCAGCTGCATCAAACCGACCATCAAAAAATTCCTCTAACAGTGCTTCAAATCCTTTCACTTTGTGCAAGTATCACGCACGATTCGGAACTGAAGCGAGACGCTGTGAAAACAAAGAACAACCTAGGTGAAAACGGGATCAAAAACAGACCGCCAACATTAACTCCACTGAGTCTCATGACGTGCATGCAACTTCCTCAGTCAACATTAGCACAATCAGGGTAGCTGATGTTTTGTCAGGACGCAGTTTTCTAGTTGACACGGGGGCTGAATAATCTGTTTTCCCCCTGCAAGTGTCGCAGAAGGCAAAAAGGCTCGAGGACCCAGTCTAGTTGCTGCCCAACGGCTCAGCTATTCCTACTTATGGAAGAAGAAATCCCATTGCAACTAGGACAGGGTGCATCGTTTGTTCAAAAGTTACGGATCGCCGATGTGACTCAGCCAATCCAAGGCGCAGACTTGTTTGCTACCCAAAGACTGACTATTGATTTCGTCAACAGATGTCTGGTGTCCCTGGATAGTGGTTCGGTAATCCCCGCATAGCCAGCACGCTCGCAAGCAGGAAGAAGCATACACAAGATTCATTCCCGCTACGAAGCAACTGTAGAGTTTCCTGAACTTCTAATACCTTCCTTCACAGAAAACAAGCATGGTGTACTCCACACACGTTCCCACTACTGGTTCCCCTGTGCATGCACGTGCACGTCGCCTCGATCACGAGAAATTGACAGCTGCTAAAGCAGAGTTTGACAAAATGGAGCACCTACGTATCGTCCGCTGTTCATCATCTTCCCATTGGGTCAACCACTGCACATGGTGAAGAAAAGCAATGGCAGCTGACGTCCTTGCGGAGATCATCGTCGACTGAATGATACAACCAGACGTGACCGCTACCCCCTTCCTCACATCCAGGACTTGAATACCAACCTTGCTGGAAAAACGATTTGTTCCAAAATTGATCTTGCTCGCGGCTATAACCAAATCTCAGTCGCACCCGAGGATATTCCCAAAACAGCAGTCATCACCCCATTCGGCCTTTACGAGGTACTGAAAATGCCTTTTGGTCTGAAAAATGCAGCAGCTCAGGCATTTCAACGCCTCATGGACCTGGACTGTGTATCTTGTGTATCTTGACGACATTCTTGTTGCAAGTGCTTCACCTGAACAACATGAGCCGATCTACGCACCAAGGTTTTGACATTTACTCGATATCGTTTGAAAATTGAAAGCATACGGGACTCGATTTCTTACCAGTCTTTTTCATCCATTAATATACACTGTTAAATTTCAGTGCATATACATCTGCATTCGAGATGGATATTTTGATGATGATTTCATCATAGAATTTGAAAGGTCTGCCTTCACTAGTCCTTTAACATGGAGATCCTAGCTGTCAACATTTGTTGCAGTCGTTGTTCCTTTTCCAACCGTTGTCTTTTATTGATTACGATGCACCAGTACAGCAGTGGGTAAAGCGCGGCACTGAGAGGGGACACAAAGACTACAATCGTCACCTGCAACACAGTTGGAATACCAGCACCAACCAGGACCAGAACTTTCATCAGAATAATTGTGAACCAGCTAACGGCTGTCGTGACATTGATCTTGGTTATCAAGGGGTGTGAGGTCAAGGCAGACTTACCTGGCACTTCCGCCACGATTCTGAGTTTGGGTGTTGCTCTACAGAGAAGAACATGACCAATGCTTATCATCAGACAAAAAGAAATGTTAAATACGGCAAAGAGTTATTCAAACTGTAATTATTATTAGAGCTGTGCTTGTCAAGCATGAGCAAATGACAGGAACCACCATGACTGTAGGCCCCAGACTGTGAGAGCCAGGGAAGCAGAGGTATAACTGCTAGAACCGTTCCCAGCAACCATATCATTCCCTGGGCCACATACACTGACCTCACAGTGAACCTGGGAATGCTGGAAGGCAAACAAAAGATGATGACGTAATCTAACGTCCCAACCAGACTATCAGAAGTGATACTTCAGCGGAAAGAAGAGATGCAAACCCAGCTATTTTGCAGGGTACGCTGGTAACCCACTCTTTTTCATACGTGACATAGTCGTTACCAAATAGTTGGTTAGCTCCTGTGATGATACTCACGTGGACTCCCATGCACAAGTAACTACACTGTAAGCTCCTTGTACATACAGAAACTTCAACTAAACTCTTCGTGGCAAACTGACCGATAAAACAGATAATATTTCCACAAACAACGAGACAACTAAACAGCCCAAACAGACATATGTACAGATTCGACGATAGTAGGTTTTCACATGATGATAGTGCAGGCAAGGGTGCCTCACAAACAGGTCCTTTTAAAGCAGTAGAAATAAATCTTTTACAACATATACTGTAACCAGAAGAAAATACGATGGATAGCTGATTAACTCCCAAGAACATATCAGAGGGAAACCTGTTGATTTTGTTTTCTCTCAGATCTAATTTCTTTAAATATGGTGTTCTTCGAAAGCCTCCAGGTCCTATAACTCGTATTTCTGAAAACGATATGTTCAGTGATTCAACTTGTGGAAAATGCACAAGACTTTCACTGTCAAACGTGGTAAGATATGTGTCAGATAAATCAATGTCCTTTAATGCTTTTTGTGTCAGGTTAGATGATTCCCTAATCAGTGATATCAGAGGATTGCCTGACAACAAGAGAACCTGTAAATTTGGCAGCCTTAGAAAAGTATTGACTCTGATACTGGTCAAGTTGTTATTGCTCAGATCGATGAACTTCATGTTGGGGAACGACACAGAAGACAGCAAAGTAAGGGAGCAAGAGGAAAGTGTCAGTCGAACGAGATAAACGTTGGTGTTTAAGTCAGGTAAAGTCATCCCTGAGCCCATAGCATACAGGTAGCGAAGGCTGGGGAAGAGGTGAGCAGAGAAAGGCCGAGGACACACAAAGGAGAGGCCCTGACACAGACAGCCCTCAGGACAGGTCATGTTACACAGCCATTCATCATCACGTTGTGGACACTGCCCCCAGCCATCACACAGATGATCCATATGTACACACACTCTGGAAGCTCGACATCTGTAATGACCCGGACACAACAGAGACTCGCAGCTATGTTCATCGTCTCTGTTAATGCAGTCGTAAATTCCGTTGCAGCGTGTATAGACAGGTAGACAATTCACCTTTCCACTCAGGCACTGATAATGGGTGTCAGGACACGACTCACTCCACGTCATCTTCTCGGGAACGAAGTAACCTTTGCCATCAAGGTTAATCAGATACAGCTGCCGTTCCTGTAGAAAGTGAGTGGTTGCCTTACTACACACCACACGATTCTCTACTTTCGTCAGAATCGTCCAGACAGTCCGAATACTCATTACAGTGTTTGTCATAGGATACGCATTGACCATTGGCACACTGAAAACCCTCACACGGAGGATGTATACAAAATGACTCATCGCTATTATCTGGACAGTCTTGTCTGAAATCGCACACCATAGTGTAAGGGATTGTTGTGAAATCGCCATCACAAGGAAACATAACTACAGTTGTATCAATAGGTTTTTCGGGAGCGTGTTGCATCGAGGTACGGTTTTGACAAGAATCGCGAAGCGTGCAGTCTGATGCAGGCTGTAATTGTCCACAATGACTTTGAACATCACATACTAAAAACGTGTGGGTCAAATGATCTCCTGAACAAGAAGTGAGCTGTCTTTGTTCTTTCTTAAATGCAGATGGTTCACGATGTTTAGCAGGGAATAATACATTTTTAGGTATATACCGTTTCTGGACAGCTGACTCATATTCACAGAGAAAGACACGACGTGAATTAATGTTAGTGCCAGGAGAGATAGCCAGGTTCTCATATATCTTAGCGAAAAATCCGACTCGAGGACATGAAGTTTGACCCATTCTTTCTATGCGTGTGTTTTTTTCTTAAATAAACTGTACACAAGCGTGTTGTCAGACCATGTATAGAACTTTCTGTACATAAAAAGCTACCTTGTTCACACCACAGCTTAAACCTATCTGTATCACCCAGTTACCACCGATCAAGTCTGTCATTCGTTTTCTAATGTACACATAATCTGACAGTGTTTTGACTGTCACAAGATTTCCACCAAGGTTCTTACACCAGTGCTCTGCCCGTCTATATAGAAAACAAACTGAGATCGCATTACTAAATGCAGACATTTCTTAATTGGTTCAACCCACTGCCTACATCCTGAGGAGTACAACGGACAATGCAATGCTTCTTTGGGGCCATCTTCACAATATGCTTCAGTTGAGCATGGCTTATATTTATGTTCCCCGTTCAGATTGCAGTCAAAAAAACTGGGGGCTGACCAATTTGTAATCAAATGTGGATGGATAATGATCAAAGAACATGTAAAATATATAGGCTGAAGCAATACCAGAGACACGGATACGCTGTTGCAGAATACGAAGATTAATCTGTAAGCGTGAAGCATTTAAGATTCTACGCAGTGCACCACTGTTTGGGTCACAGACCGATATATCCACACTGAGATTACTTTTGCGCCCCTCAGCAAAGATTCTGCTGTGAACATGACAGCTCTGAGGGCCATCATTAAAAGCCTTAATTTTTAATTGCCGTAACATGCCCTGTAGGCACGGGGATATCCACCCAGAAATCCATTTTGTTCAAATAAAATCCCACTGGAACAAACATTTTCACAAACCCAGCCATGGATGCTGTAGCAGTTTGTTGCAAAACCTATTCGCTGATCTGTCTTAAAAGATACTTCAAGCTGAGGGTTGTTGTGTAGAATGACATATAGGTGTGGTCTGTGCTCCAGTACAAGTGGTAAACTGCTGATTTCATGAGGCTGATGCAAGTAACATAGAAATGAGCAGCAGACGGACTTAGAATGAGGAAGTTGGGGTGGCTGTCATAGATGTATACACTGCCCAGATCGGATGATGGCATCTCTGACTGAATCTGAACCATACTGAGGCTACAACAACACCATGGTGCGCCGGGACCTCCACATGTAAATGGCAAAATGTCAGGGAATTTTCACACCAGCCAAAGAGCACTCCTTGACGTGATGGAAACTCAAATGTGGTGTTTTCACAGTCAGTCATATTGCCATGAAACATGACTTCTATATTGAAATGTTGTTGTAAGTCTTTGACACCTGGACAAATACTGTCAATATCATAGTTCACTTTTGTGTTGATGGTTTTTAGAGTGGTCTCTACTATTAGAGCTGAATGCTCGTTTGTTTTTGGAGATTGTGGAACCTGAGACAAGAGACGATGTTCAGATCTCTGCAAGGTAGGTGATCTGTCGTAGAGCTCACGTTCACCAAGAGTGATCGCCGCCCGCCGTTTTCACTGGACAAATGGCATTGGTAGACACGCCCACGGCAATTTAGCCCCATCAGTCAGCTTAACAGTTCATTCAGAGCGAGAAAATGCCCAAACATAGGTGTGTTAAATGGTGCGCCCGGTAATTAGACACTTGATATCCTGCTCGTTATCCTAGCATGCGCTTCAAATCTAATATCTGACTCTAAAGATCTGTTTGTTTGGCCCATAAAACTGAGAAAAGGTCAATTTATTTGAAATGAAAAGACATGCATTATGTTCTATCCATTTTTTTTTTTTTTCGTTCCAGAATGTTTATTCGTGGGTTTTCATTATTGCCATTGAGAACAGTTTCAATTAGCTGCAGCTGCTTCCTACTGTTTTGTTGCTGCTACTTCCTAATGTTGCCTCTTTTTATCATATTATGTTTATTCGTTTGTTTGCTTGCTTTCTTGCCCTCTTGCTTGCCTGTTCGTTTTTTGTTTTTGAAGTTTTCATCCTGTAAACTTTCTCTTTTTGTGGCATTGCGTTCACAGCTGTTGTATGCTATGACAGCGTCATTATTATAATCAGAACTTCTTGTAAAGTTATTGTAATTTCTATGTTCGGTATTTTGTGTGTATTTGAACCCATCTTCTGCACATTCTATGAAATTCAGTAAGTTCTAGACAGCTCCTCCCAAGCAACACGGAAAAAAAAGTACAATTTCAGTGTCAGATTTCATTTTAGCTCGACCTAATACAACCCATGATAAAAGAATTAGCTGATTTAGTCTGTAGTGCAGCCCGTGTTGCCTTCACTTTTCCGTTTGACAGAAAAAATAAAGAGAGCATAAGATTCTGACTTCACTTTTGATTCCTATCCATTATTGCTACTTCTAAGGCTTCATAGGTTTTCACTTTGGGGGCGAATCTAAAAGGTGGAGTAGAATACTTATAACTGACAGCATAACTGATATTGTCAGCCGGATGTTAGACCCATTTCACATAAAATGATATAATTGTGGATGTCCATTTTCATCCTAAACAGACCTCCCAACAACGGAGCCGCCTGTAATAATAATTAACATCAGCGCATGAAATAATACCACTTTTGAACACGTACCAAAGATGCCTTATCAAAAATAAGTAAAGAAACAATGATAGTGAAACAGCTAGCAGACACGCTTTCATTTTGCTAAGAAAAAAATTTCTAAATAACTTGTAGAAGCATCTAACATAAAGACATGATTTTTATTTTCCTTAGCGTAGAATTACATATACTGCCAAAATTAAGCTGGTGCACAGGGAAACGGAAGAAAGCTCTTTGTCACCAGGTGCACTGGTTGGAGAGGAAGGTGGGAGTGTCTCTCTCACTGATGAAGACAAAGCCTTCCCGTTAAAAGTCAATGATGAGCAGGCATGGAAATAAAAAAAAGAAACAACGCGATGTGCAGCCTCCTACCTTGTAAAGCTAGTTAACAAAGGTTTGTAAAACAAACTGGCCGGTGAGAAATTGAGAGGCAAAATGACAACGTATCAGGGATAAGAAAATGGTGAACGGTTCAAGATTCCTCCTTCCGAAGCCAGAGGTCTGGAAGCCTTTGTCTGCTTCACGTGCACTATACAGATTTGTAATGAACACAAACTTAACAGTCCATCATGGAGACTACTACTACTGTTGTGTGCAGAGCATGCATTAAGTGTTAACTGACTCAAAAGACAACAAAGGGATAACAAAGTCAAATAACAGATACCCTTTTATGGTCACTCAAGTGGAGACAGGCAGTTAAGCCTCACCTCCACAGAGACTTGGCTGGACTTCGTTCCGATTCTGTGCCAGGAATCAGTCAATTGTGTGGGGACATTTTTGGCATTAGCCTTAACTCTTTCATCCCTGCAAACCCGGTTTTCCGGTTTGCGGAAATCCTTCCCTTCCTTCCTGCAGCCCGGAAAACCGGGCAGCACAAAATCCCTCCTTTCCTTCCTGCAGCCCGGAAAATCGGTTCTCGCGGTAAGCGCTTTGAACTTCGCGCGAGTCGCGTCATCGGTACACACGTCATGACCGGGTCGCTCGCGCGGCAGTGTTTATGAATAGAATGGATGCCAGACGGCCCCTACAGAGTGGGAAAGTGGTCACCGCTCTATTCTGGCTGGCTTGCTACTGCATCCGTGGCAGTTCTCACTTTTACACTTCTTTCTTTTTTCTCTATAAATCCATGAATGAAGTGAATACTACTCCTATTATAAGAATCTAGGAACAAGAGGAAGTAAAGTTTTATAGAAAAGTAGGAATGAAAGAGTTAAAAGAAATCAAAGAACCGTGAAGAATGAGCACAAGGTGGCAGCAGAAACAAGTGGACTGGGGAAACACAAACTGAAATGGGCACTAGACAAGCGGTCTTTCTCTAGTCTTGAAGAACAGGTGCCAGGAATGGATACCAATGAAAAAGAATAGCATGGTGGGAGGTGTGTGTGTGTGTGTGTGTGTGTGTGTGGGGGGGGGGGGGGTTGTTCCACAAGCCTTGTTTTTATTCCAACAAATTAATGTACAAATCTTTTAGGCTAATTCTAGTTCCACTCTCTTTCATTGCTATTCACATGATACCTTGAAAGTCATCATGAGAACGTCATGGATACTGCCAAGGTCAACTCCAGAAAATGTTCGTGTTTGAGCCCTGTTGACGTCAGACCTGTTCCGGTTATTTATACAAAGATAGTCCTGTTTGTGATACCGACCATGTGTGCAGTGCTGTGTCCATACCTGGGTTGCTTTATGATCACCAGCAGTGTGTGAGCAAAAGGCACGTCATATTCACTGGAGAACTCTAGCAGGCGCAGTCCTCATTCTTTGAGAGTCTCACTGCAGTAAAGGCCACATTAATGTCCCATTTTTTGTGGTAGTCCATATCATCCTTGGCCCTCTAGTCAACCAGAATTATCAGTGTCTTTCTTGTCAGCCTTCATGATGACGGTTTTAAATCTGAGGGTAGAATTCTTCAATCAGGTGTTCATCTAAGTCCTACGTTCGAACATGCATTTCTACTACATGATGTTGAATGGTAATCTCAGAATACAATGGTCGTAGACAGCTGGATCTCAATACAAAGACCCTGATATTCTTTTTTAGCCAAAATGGCCATTGCATGTGTACGTTTTTTCTTCTTCTCAAGTATAGTACAAAGCATGCGCTTTTTCTGTCTGAAATTCTCTGTTATTCTTCCATCTAATTTAGCAGAAGCTGAGCAAGTGTGAAAGAGTATGTGACCATTTCATGGGGGAATTCTGTCAGTTTTCCTATCTAGGCCGAATAAAATGATGCATCTTCCATGCATGCTCTTTGGTTCCCCCATAGCTCACTTTCCTATCTGCATGGATGGGAGATGAAAGATGCTGCAGTCTTTTTAACCCAGGCTATGACTGATTCAGGATGATATGTTTTCTTTTCTGCTATAAAGCGTCTTGCAAGCGAGTATAACTCGGCGGACCCAAGGTTTTCTTTTTCTGTCTCATGATCTGTGCCATTTCAGTGGCACTGCACCTGTGCCGCTCACTCTACCCGCCCTCCCCCCCACATTCCCCACCCCGTCATCCCTGTCCACAAATGGTAGCACCAGTATCATGCAGAACAGAACACAAAGTGCCATTCACAGAACCGGACTCCAAATGTAATTTGCCTGTGAACTCACCAGCAGCTAAACAAGCAAAAGGAGTATCCAGAACAGAACAAGAGACATTGGACTGTTTTACTGTTCGCCGACTTCTCGACAACAGTAGAATCACCAACCACAAAAGGACAATATCTGGGTGGCTAAGGGTGCAAACTCTACAAGGGTTTCTACCTGACTTCCATGGGCACTTAGCAGCTGCATTTCCTGTCTTCTTACACAGAAAACGCACAACACTAGTAGACTGATCTGAGGAACTCTTACCATCAGAGTTTGACAGCCACCACGACCACGAAAATGGTTGTCACCAAAGTTATCTCCACGACCGGCTGAGAAAGCAGTTATGACGGTCACCATGACCATGACAACGGTTACCACCAAAGCTATTTCCACGACCAGCTGAGAAACCAGGGGAACTCTCACCACCAGAGTTATGACGGCCACCACGACCACAATAATGGTTACAACCAGTTGAGTAACAAGAGCTCTGCACACTACTAAGAAAAGAAGAATACCTGTTTCCTCTTAAAACTGATAAGGGACTGTACCTGACTGACCACAGTATGGAACTCCTGGGACATGCCACACAGAACCAAAAATGTTAACATCAGCTTTCTTGGAAAGTACCTTAGTAAGATGAGCACGTCTGTATAATTCAGCAGACTTGATCATATCACTGAAAGTTTGTCATCCTCTTCACACAGAAAAGTAGCTAAGTCCTGAGAGACACACACCAAAAACTGTTCACGCAAAAAAAAAAAATCCATCAGACCTTCAAAAGTCTTATTAATCTTTGCCAAAGAGACCCAATCGTCAAACAAACGCCTAAGCTCTACTGCAAAGGTTTCAAAAGGTTCGTTCATCTGTACTAGGCTTAGCCTTACGAAAAAACGCTTCCGAAAACCCATCCGTAGTATACTGGAACTTTTTCAACAAGCTCTCTTGTAGGAAACTCATATGACACAACATTTTTGTCTGCAAGACTATGATACAGAGTTAAAGCAGAACCCTCAAGCAATGCAGATAGGTATGTAACGC